>JAHWFO010030585.1:735703-768429 GCA_023313115.1 Rhysida immarginata | reverse complement strand
TCTGGGACGCTGGTACTGCAAAATAGCAATTGTGGACTACTGTACCATGCTGAAGCAGATTCTAATCCTCCAATTAGATGAATACTAAAAACTAATATTAAGGATTACCTGTTCCAACAAGTTGTTGATGTCCGCGTTTTTTGAATGAACATCGGGCAATTGGATTAGCAGTGTAACTGCCAAAGACCTAGGTCATTGATCTTGTTCTGTGATTTCTTGCTGTAGTTGTATATGAACACCGCTGTTTATGTTGGATCTAGGCCCAATTTTTGAGCTTCTTGGAAGCAAAAGGAAGATATGTACTTAATTATAATGGTGCTCCTAATATATTGGCATTTAATATACTTTTGTATATTATAAGAAGCTCAATGTCTATTGTAGAGACGGAATATTGGGTTTTTTAACTAACTTCTATTTAATCTGAAACTAAATCGTCTATTCCCATTCGGAATAGAGTAATGCATACATCAGAAGTGTAAATATTTTTTCTTTGTTTGTTTGTTTTAGAGAGTTTCACAAAATGTATGTTTACTGGATGGTTTTCGTTAAATTTTTATCTCTTTCCATCCAACTCATCATTTTTTAAAGAGGAACCAGCGCGGAAAGGCACTTTGCGGAATGAAAAGTTTAAAGCCGCTCATTCGAGATTATCTTTGGGTAATAAAACGGAAATTCAGCTGGTGCATATGTTTGGGGATATTTAAAAAAAAAACTCAAAACTAATCTCATTAGATGCCAATTTTATGAGGCTAGGGATGAATTATAGAGACATGACAATGATTGTACCGATTTGATGATGAAATTTTTTGGTTTAATGCCAGTTCATTCATAAACCCTCCACTTAAGTTTTCAATATTGTAGCGAGGTTGTTAATGCTTTTGATTTTATAAATCAAAATCATAGGGTTCTGTAAAAATTTTTTCATTGAGAGGTTTAGTACTTAAGGTTTTACTCTCTCGACGTTATAGACTCTTTTACAGATTTGGTCGAAGGAAATCAAACTGTGAATCTTTACGCTCTCGTGAATCTTATGATTATCATCATCATCATCATCATCATCATCATCATCATCACTATCATCATTTTTTTCTTCTTCTTCCTTAATGCGGTTCGCCATCAGATTCCACCTGAAATCAGTCTTCCTCGAGTTTTTCGCCCCGAAGAAATTATAAGGTCTCCGTTGAGGAAGGAGCTTCTCCGCCCACGCAAAACGAGAAGTTTTCGAGACGAGAGATAAATGGCAATGATGGCCTGAGAAATGAAAATTTTTCTTTCAAACTCATTTTTTTTATTTCTCCTCAAGGAACCGACATTAATAGAGTGATCATAATCTATGGAGTTTAATAGCTGTTTCTGCTTCCGATCTTCATATGAAGCTCATTTCGTTCATGTTAATCTGGTGGCTGTTTTCATTTCCAGGTTTAATGAAATTTTTTTTTCTAAAACATTATCTCTTAAAGGAAGTGATTTTCTTCCCTTTCATGAAATAGTTTTTGGAGGCTTTGAGATGCAGGGTTTTAATATATTAAGGGGCGGAGAGGAAATTAGACGCTTTTTCTTATTCATTTGCTCCAAATGACGTCCTGTCGTTAAATGGTTTGTTTTTCGTTCAGGGAAGATTGGTTCCTGTTTCATATATTGAATTCAAGTTCGTAGAAGGCTGTCAGTCGATAGGTTCTAGAAATGAAAAGTGAAGCCTACATGTTCGTCAACTAACAAGGATCAATTTAAAGTTTCACTTTATTCGGAAGCAGTCAAAGTTTAGAAAGAGGCATGACTACATTCAGCACAAATACACTTTTGTAGTATTGATGACAATGAAGCGATATTTTTAAGTTTGCTGGACTCACATGCATACATAGTCACTGTTCCTTGAACTATAGCCAACCAATCTTGTTATAGAATTTGGAGTATCAACCTGTCAAAGATCAATGATAAATCTACGACCTGTGGCTCCCTCAAGGGAAATTTGGACTCCTCTTAGAATACCACAGAATGCCATCGAACACTTTACTTTGCTCATTGAATAGGAACATGTGATAGCAGAGTACTTTCAAGCAACTTTATTCGTACAAAGCGACAATATTACATTGATTATCTTGCTTATTCCGTCTGGAAGAGTTGTAGTAGGTCTTATTGCAATGCCTTTCTTATGATTCAATATATTAAGCGATGCGACCTTTCTGAAACCTTGCTGGAACATATTGTTTGGACATGCTGTGTTCTTCATGTTATGACAACATTAAAAATATCGCCAACAAACAATTGATATAATTTATGCACATCTTGTGAATATCATATACTAATGCTGGGTTAATAATTGAATATAGGAATTGCCTATCCATAATCAATGTGAAATACTAGGCCTATAGCAGATTAATACATCATTTCTAACAGGAAAATGGCAAGAAACATATAGACCCACAGAGAGAAACAGACAAACCGAGGAAGAGAAATACAGGGTGATTACAAAAGAACTTCACACTTTTAAAAATTTATTACATCAAAGCTATTCAGAATATAGACACACCACATACGGATTCTTAAAGAAAAACTCTTGAAGTTTATTGTGACACAGTTAAAGATGTTCAATATGCCCCCCTGTCGTGACACGGCATATATCAATGCAGTAGTCGAATTCGTCCCAAACCCGCATTAACATGTCTCCATCAATCCCACACTCACAGCAATTTCCAGATCATAGGACTCATTTTATTAGGTTATAGCTCTCTAACTCGATTATAAGAATACAGTACTTCGTAGATAAGTTGTACGACCCACCTTCAAGTGTTTACGAATCCCCGACTCATCTAACAGCGCTAAACACGGCTTTACGAGCCAAGTCATAGGAAATGGGAATCATTTCCGGCAACGATACGAAATCAAGTTACGAAAACATGGCGGATAGCGATAGGGACGATTTCGTCGTTCGTGTTAGTAAGAAGATTAATACAAAATTATTAGAACTAATACTACTCTTTAACATGACAATGGATGGGGCAAGTTATCTAGAGACTATCTATCAGCAGAGATAGTTTCTTCAACTCTGAGTGCGAGAACAGGCTCCCTCAAATACCCAACGTTGAATAAGCCATTCTCCAACGTTGTTCGTCTTCCTCCTTCAAATTTTACCAGTTCAAGAAAAATTGAACGAAAACAGGAATCTAAGTAAGTTACACTTTTTTCTAACGTAAATTATTCTTATTTAATAGTTCCAAATTCATTATTGTTACGATTTTTTTTTTTTTACCCGTTGTGATCTGAAATGCATTTCCACTGGACAGCATTCATTATTATCGACTGCTAACAACATGGCTAGTTTCTCGCAGCAAGAATGGATCTATACACTGAAAGCTGTGTATCGGAGCCTTATAGAAAGTAAGAAGGGTGGGTGACTTAATTTCAGCACGGAGGTCGAATATGATATTAACAGAAATGAAATGTCACTGTTTTCATTATTGTAGGGAGTGTAAATCATTGATCTAAAACTCATCCTTTTTTCTGCATTTCAGATTGCCAAGGATACAAATATGAGGCTTCCTCTTCAGGCTCCTCGTGATAGTTTCCATTTAGCCTACCCAAAGGAATGGAAAAGGAATCTTGCAAATTTATAATGAGAACGATGTAATGGTTACAATAAAAATAATCCCTTGATTTTTGTGCAAATCAGTTCTGTTAGGTGATGATGAATTTATTGCATTGTACATTAGAAGTTGAATGTATTCTTAAATCAATAAAGTACTTTTTTTGTTTTTAAATTGATGTTTAAAAATTTTAAAAAGATATCGTTTCTCTTCCTATTATTGTCTACCGTTCAAGAGCTGTCGTTTCTCTATGAACACGGCGATCGGTATTTTAGAATTTAGCAACAGATTTATCATTAAAATCCTTTTTTCTGCCTACACGCTTGGAGTTCTATCTTCTGCTGGCGAATTTTGACTATAAAGATGATAAAATGCAAATATAGGTCGGTGTACAAATATAAACTTGTGTAAATATCAGTATACACGTGTGTAACATTGTGTAAATAGGTGTGTAAGCCTGTGTACATTGGTGTATACACGCGTGTAAATTTGTGTACCTGTATGTATTAATGTGTAAATATGCTATACAGGTGTGTACAAAAGTGTAAACTTGTGTAAATAGGTGTATAGGGTATGTAAACCTGTGTATATCCGTGTGTAAACTTGTATATATCGTGTAAATTTATGTAGATATTTGTGGAAGTTTATGTAAATAAGCTGTACAGATGCGTAAATTGACTATACACGTGTGTAAATTTGTGCACATATATGTATAAATGTGTGTAAACGTGTGTAAATAAGCTGTACAGAGTTGTACACAAGCGTAAATCTGTGTAAATAGGTGTATAAATTTGTAAATTTGTGTACGTGTGTTTAAATGTGTGTAAAGTTGTGTAAATATTCTGTACAGATGTGTACAAAAGTGTAAACTTGTGTAAATAAGTGTATAGATGTATGTAAACTTGTGTGAATAGATATATACCCGTGTGTAAACTTGTGTATACACGTGTGTAAATTTGTGTAAATATGACTATATACCTGTAAGTGTGTAAGTAGCTGAGAAAATATATAAATATATATGTAAAAGTGTGTAAATAAGTATATACGCGTATAGTAAACATTCCGTTAATGAGTCTTAATTCTTGTACAGTCGAGTCAATTGACCCGAGAATAGCGACTCGGAAATTCGGGTCAAACAACTCTTACTGACACCTGTGTTCAACGACTCTCTTAAATGGGTCGTATTGGAAGAATCATATGACTCTCACAAGCGGGTCATATTAACCGCATATTGCTGTGAGTGCACGTATCTCTACCGTAATGCGTTCTTTCAGCTCGTGTGTAAAGGACAAGGTCTTCACTCTACCCCTTCCCCGTGAAAGAAGTAAAAAGGATATATAGATTAAGTGAATACATAGAATATTTCCCATTGATTAAGTGAAAGGTATATTAACGACTTATGGACAAGTTAAAACAATGGGCCAATGAAACGAAAAGAAGCTCAAGGGAACTAAACCAAAACCTAATAAGGAATGAATTAAAGATAAAAAATAAAAATAAGTAACAATTTTTAACTAAAACCAGTGGTGTGCTGGCAAATTTTTAACCGGCTCCACAACTACTCAGTTGAACCTAACACATGAATTAATGTATAAAAAATAAAATTATTTGTAATTTTTCATGTCTTTGGAATTCAACAAACGGCTCGCAAAATATTACGAAATTAAATAAGCGGCACGAAAAATCTCGAGCGAGCCGGTGCGAGCCGGCTTCCAGCACACCACTGACTAAAACTTTAATAAACAAAAATAAATAAAATGAGAAATGATAAACATAATAATAATAATAATAATAATAATAATAATAATAAAAAGTAAACAAAATATTAAAATTAAAGTGACCAAAAAAAAAAAGAAGACACCACAGAATCACTTCAATAAATCAAACAGAACAGCGTCTAAGACTGGCCCTTTGTCCATGCCTAATACGCAACTTTATAGAATCCCTTTTATACATTTCTACAGTATATTCTCAAATCTGTCTAATAGATTTCTTAAACTGACAGTCCTAATTAAAAGTTATTTGAACAAATACCACGACCAGTTTCCAAAATGTTTGGCGATGCTCGGTCCAAAAAATGCTATATTTTAAATTTGGCAAGATGTTTCCCCTTGGGGTTTTCTTTTGTTTCCTTGGCCCATTGTTTTAACCTTGACCATGAGTCTTCAATATCTCCTTTCCAATGGGAGATATTCTTTGCAATTTACCCCGTCCCTTACTTTGTTCTCTAGCTTTAAGGTTTTACTGGCTTTCTTTTTTCTGGTACACGAAATACATATCTGGCATTTCAATTTTATCCTTTATGGATTGGGGATTTTCCCTTTTTTGATAATTTATATAATGTTTAAAATTGTTACATAAATCTTAAATTATATTCTTTTAATTTAAAATACTATACTTCGAGAAACATTTTCGTAAATCTGTTAATAAAAAAATAATGAAATTAGCTTTTTATTTATTTTTCAGTTGCTTCATTCATAAAAGGTTAATTTCGCCATCTATTGGCAGGATAAATCTATTTCGTTTACAGTTTTGCTCATCTACTGTAACTCATAAGGGGACATTATTCCATCAATTTTTTTATTTTGGCGGGAGAGGGAGGGGAGGATGGATCAAATAATGACCAAATGGTGAAATTAATTTTAAATGAATCAAAAGCTACATTTTACAGTTTTTACAAATTTTCATTTAACCTGGAAATTTCGAATATCTCGAAAAGAAAGCATCGTCCGAAATCAAAAGGGAGTTATTTCGCGGAGGAAATTCATTATCCGAAAAATTAGCCCCCCCCCCCCCCGTCGGGGGGGGGGGGGGGATAACTTTGAAATCTTAAAAAGGAACCATGTTTTAATGGTATTTCCAGATTGTACGCAACATTTGAGAAATGTTTTTATTCTTGGCGTGTATTCAATTGATACAACCGTTTAGGAGATAGAGGGACTTAATGTGGAGCTTTTAGAGTTTTGTACCCAATTTTATCGATAAGACAAAGAGATAGAGGGTGGGTCTTACAGACATTCCTATTCTACTTTTTGATAGTCTTTAAGAATTGGAAGTCAGAATTTCATAAATCCAATATTTTTAATAGGCTACTTACGCACAGACTCTGCATCCATTGGACCGCTGCCCTCAAGACTTTGCATGTGTACTAACACTCCAAATATGGCGCGCGGTCTCAGGGACCGCATTACTACATTTTTGTGAATATCTTTTTATGAATTTAAAAGAAACAAATGACCACTTCTGTATTCTCCCAACTTGGACCCTTCTAGAAGTCAGTATGTCATAATCCACGATTTCTTCCCTAGATTCACATTAGGGATCTTCGATTCTTTTAGAAGATCCGATTCATAAATCGGTTCTGGATCGAATCATGAAGATCGAAACCCATCAAAAATCGGAATAAAAGAATCGATCTAAGAGAATCGAGAAAATCAGTACTATATAATTAATGCATACAGAGTTCATAGATATTTAAATAACACATGTGTTTATTGTACATAATTATCTATTCATTTTTTAATCTGCACTCTTTAAACGATAATGAATTTAAAAATAATTGTTGTAGATGAAAGTCGATTCCTAGAATCGCTTAAAATATTGCCAGCCCTTGAGAATAATCTTTCACAAGGTACTGACGTAATATTGCCAAGTATTTTCTGGCAATAATATTAAGAATCGGATGTACTGATGCCATATTGATCCAGTATGATATTGGATTTTCTTTTCGATCAATTAATGGTTGATCCAAGTAATATTTTAAGTCCATTTCGTTTTCATGCCGTCCCGCCATTCTCTTAAGAAGATTATCGTGAAGTTTGTAGTTGTTTTGTGCAACCGAAACTCGATTGGTCACATCGAATGGTTAGGCAGTCTGAGATTAGATAAAGATTTTTTCTATCGAAAAATGGAAGGAAAACTCTGCGACCTGGGTTCGAAACAGGAACCTCGGCTGTCATGGCCGACGCCTCTACCAGTTGGGCTATCTCAGTCTGAGATTGGCTGAAACTAATTCAGCACGTGATTGGTAATATTTCGATTCGATTCTTAGGATCTGTATTCGATTCACAATAAATCGAATAGAACAGAATCGACACAAAAGAATCTATTTTTGGGGCGAAAGAATCGATTTTTAAAAAAATCGAATCGGAATCGAACATCCCTCGGCGTAGGGTTTTTTCACTTGAAAAGGGATTAAGGGATTTTCTGAGAAAAAATGCAAAAACGTAGGGGTTTTTTGCCAGTCCTTGAAAAATAAATTAAATCATGGATGTTTTAATAATTATTCAGTTACAGAGGATATGTTAAACTTATTCAATGAGACAATGTATATTGAGGATAACCAAGACAGTGAAATATGTTTTTTTTTTATATTATTGATCTAAGGAGTTTAAATGATTAATTTTAAATTTAAGTGTGGTTAGTCTCCTTTTAATGGGGATAAATCGCAAAATTAAAATTCAATAAAAACAAAAAAAATTAAAATCGTAAAATTAAGATTCAACTTAGCTTCATCATTTTTATATCAATTGTTTTTCTTATCAATTGTTAAATTCTTATTTCAACTGTTTTCACCATTCAAAAATGTTTTATCCTACTGGAAAACGTTTTACATAAATTTTATCCCAAATATTTGGATCACCCTCTTCAAAATTTCATCTGTATTTCAAAACCAACACTTCCTTCAAGATTATCGTTTTCTATTATCAACATTATCTTCACAAGACTTCATCTACATCCTCAATAGACTAAATTTATTTCTAATATCAACAACTCTTCAATAGACTACATCGTTTTAAGTTTTCTTCGATCTCACAAGTTTCTTCATAGTTTTTCAAGATTGGTGACTTTATTTTTTTGTTTTTATTGAATTTTAATTTTACGATTTTTCCCCATTAAAAGGAAACTAACCACATTTAAATTAAAAAGTTTTTTTTTTATATTTAAAAATGATTATGTTCTTGGGCAATGGAAAATTATATGAAAGTTAAGCAAAACTAACATTAAGTTTTTTTTTCTAATTTTTATTTTTTTTCTTAATACTTCATCTTTAGATTCTAATATCTAAAAACTGTTATTCTTGCCAGCTAATTTTCTCATTAAGTCTGAAAATCTAAGACTGATTGATAAGAATAAAATTTATTTTTAATTTATTTTCAAAGTGCATAAGGATAAGTAAATAGTGATTTTGTACATATATTTTATCACTAGAGGACGCCACATGACAAAGAGAACGCAAATTGCAATGGAGACGCCCAGCTTAAAACATGTGCGCTCCGAGGACTATGACAAAGTCTATGAGCCGGCTGAAGACAGTTTTCTTATGTTAGATGCACTGGAGAGTGAATTGGAACTCATTAAGGAAGGAAGGTAATCAGAAGTAAATGAAAATTGTTATACTATAGTAATAAGGAAAAGTTGAAGTCCTTAACATTAAACTTCATCGTGAAGCTCAGTGTGTACTTCAGTGTGTACAACTTGTAAAGGAACATTATTTGTAGCGTGAAGAAAGTTGAAATAGTTTGTTGAAATATTGAACTCTTAACACCCTTAATTGTGCCTCCCCATAATGTAAATCAAGGTTACAAACACTATTCTATAACATCAGCTTACATCTAACATATTGAAAGTTAGGGTCTATTGCCATCTATTGTGCTAATGAAAAAACCACATGTCAGCTGCATGGCCCACTAGATTATAGAAGGTCTGTCCATTTGATGCTTTTCAGCATCTAAAATGGGAGGCAAATAGGTTTCTTATTTTTGCCACAGTGGCGCTAAAACTTGTCCCCATGCAATTGAAAATAATGCATTCTGAATAGATACTATAGCTATTTAATTTAGCCTAAAATTATTCTGTGTCTAATTATAAGTTTTAATAATTGTTTCTGTAATTAATTATTTTAATTAAACTATCTATAATAAATTTTAATCTTTTAATTTATCAATGTATGACGTTTCAGTGCGCAGACTTTCTTTCTAGGGGTGTGTCTAAAAAGTCCGACCGGTCGCAATTGCTCAAAGCCCGTCACAAAGCTCATTTTGAAGCCAACAGTGACTGAGTGAAATTTTGACTATGTCCGATCGACTCAGGAACGATACAGGCATACATAGCTGGCTTTATTCATTTTAAATTTTCTCCCGAATCGGATGACCCTCGATTCATAACGCGACTGACTTTGGATATGAATCGAGGGTCGTCCGATATGAATCAAGCGTCGTCCGAATCGGGGAAAATTTAAAATGAATAAAGCCAGCTACGTATGCCTGCATCGTTCCCGCGTCGATCGGACATAGTCAAAATTTAGAGTTAGCCACTGTTGGCTCCAAAATGAGCTTTGT
The DNA here is from genome assembly GCA_023313115.1 of Rhysida immarginata. Classification (NCBI taxonomy): domain Eukaryota; kingdom Metazoa; phylum Arthropoda; class Chilopoda; order Scolopendromorpha; family Scolopendridae; genus Rhysida; species Rhysida immarginata. Next base: position 758,504 of record JAHWFO010030585.1, on the reverse strand, counting down.
GACGGGCTTTTGAGCGATCGCGACCGGTCGGACTTTTTAGACACACCCTAGGTGGTGTTGATTCAATACGCTTTGTTTGTTCTTTAATTATTGTCATGATTGTTGTTAACATCTTATTGTCGTTAACAAAACAAAAACACGTTAAACGAAACCGAAGCTTTGGCTAGGGCGAAGTTTTAGCGCCAATGTGTCAAATTAAAGAAACCTATTTGCCTCCACTTCTTATCACAGTATGGACAGGCCTTCTATAATCTAGTGGGCCATGTCAGCTGTTAGGAATTTCACTTTCTATAGCACCCAAAAATTTCTCCAAAAAATTTAATTTTTTAATAAATAAATTCTTGACTACACAGAAAGGGGACATAAAAAAAAAAAACCCAACAATTTATATTGAGAATTTTGGCTTAAAACTTTATATACCCTTAAAATGTTATCAAGAAAATACAGTAACCCCCTCCCCCCTTAAGTGGCCACTTAAGGAGGATGAAAAAATTGACCACTTAATGGAGGTGGCCACATATGAGAGTTCGAAATTCAAAATAATCTAATGCAGGTAACAAAGAAAACAAAACCATGCATAGATAGAATAGCTTTTCACAGCTTATTTGAAAACATCTCATTCTTTTGGGACAGATATGAAAAATATGATTAAACTGTATAGGAGTCATTCAAGAATAGCACCAGCTGAGATTAACGATTAGGGAAGATTTTGGTGAAAACATGATTACCGGTATTTTTTTTCACCACCGACTTTTCCACTTTTAAATAAAAATTGCCATGTCGATGTTTTTTGGGGGCCATTGGTGAAGGTGATCAGTGGTATTAAATCCCTGATATTAAATTTGGTGTCGAAAAGGGAAGGAAAAATTATGCTCAAACCAACACTGCTATTTCTGCTGTAATCAATTGAGCTACCACAGACACTTAACAACAATGTTTTTATGAAGTGTCTTTATGGACCTTCAAGAAATCGCTTATTAGCCCAAATTGCAAAGCAGGCACCTTATTCGAAACTCGGGAATCTTCCTTAACCTGTAGCCATCAACTGTACATAGAAGATGATAAATTGATAAACTGAAGGTAACAATTCAATAATTTGGTAAATCTGTACTCAAACCATAAAAACATTTCATAACAGCATTGCTGTTCACTGGTGATATATTAGCGAGAGCAATATAAGGTTTACTTTATGGAGAACACTTCTAATATCATTGAAGAAACGTATAAAATGCATATATTATAGATTTATTAATAATTTATTTTTTTTTTAATTTTAGGCCTTTAATTTGTGTTGAAGTGGGATGTGGATCAGGAGTTATTGTCTCATCACTAGCCAAAAGTCTTGGTTCATCAGCTTGCTATTTGTAAGTAAGTATGAGCATATTAAAAGATAAAGGGAACTTAACTAAAGTAAATAAATCATTGAGTAAAGTCACTTGGATCGTTGTTTTTGTTTATAATAAATTTGAGTAAAACAATTTTAGAAAATTGAAAAAAACTCCATGGAGTATATTTAAGCTTATGAGGATAAGTCAAATAAAAAGTATGTGATGTTTATAGCAGTGAGCAGCAGTGGTGGATTTAAGGTGGTGGCTACAGGGGCTATATATAGCCCCTTCCCCCATTGGTCCTAAACTTATACCAGTTAGATAAATTGTAAAGATTTTTATTACTGCAATAATTTTGCAAATTTACATTTACAAACTTCAGTATAAGAAAGACCCCAGGACCATCACTTCCCACTTCAGGGGAGGAGGAGGATTATTTGAAATAACTTATGTTAGCCAAACCACCTGATTATCTCCCCTCCTTGACCAAGTTCTAGATCTGCCACTGGTGAGCAGAAACATTGCCAGGGAAAACCAGATTATAGATTAGTAGCCGTAATCATGAGCAATGTTTATGGTGAGAACTATCTAAGTGAAAAGTTAAAGTATGGTCAGCATGAGTTTTTTCAGGGCCAACAGTTTTAGAGCACGAGCCAATGCCTGGCCAGTCACATCGTATTGTCACTCTGGCAAGCATTGCCAAGGTGAATGAGTTTCTTCAAGATAAAAAAACACACATTCACAGAATGAGAGAACTCTTCAGATGAACATGGCATTGTCACCATAATAATCTACGAGGGCCTTTTGAAAAGTAATGCCTCCATGGCTGTAATTTTTTTATTTGTTAACAGATTTTCAAAATTCTTTTTGTATCTGATACTTAGATTTGTCCTTTATGCAATGCACTATTCGCTTTTTGACATAGTCCCCATCCCTTTCCACGCATTGCGCCAACGCGTGACTAGTTGGGTGAACCCGTCGGAGAGGAATTCCGGAGTTGTCGACACCAGGATTGAATGGCAGCTTTGGACTCTTCTGGAGTACGATAACATCCACCCGCACACGAGTCACCACACGCACGAAGCGTTGCAGCACCTACAGTTCAAAGATGAATGACTGAAGTTCAAAGATGAAAGACTTTGCACCTTGCCACCTTCACCGCTTCCGAAAGAAGAAAGAGCCCCTTAAGGGATATTGGTTCACCGAACTAGTCACGCGTTGGCGCAATGCGTGGAAAGGGATGGGGACTATGTCAAAAAGCGAATAGTGCATTGCATAGAGGACAAATCTTAAGTATCACATGCAAAAAGAATTTTGAAAATCTGTTAACAAATTAAAACAATTACAGCCATGGAGACATTACTCTTCAAAATGCCCTCGTATCAGCAGGTGCAGTACCAAAAAGTGATTGCACAATCAGTACTTCATTGCTTCACACATAAGAGATCCAAGAATGTGTGGTCAGCACAGAAACATCTTGACCAGTACATTCAGGTGGGCGATGCAGAGTTTTGTATCAAGTGACAAGTCACTTGATACCCTATTGGTCCAGTATGTAATGGAAGCACAGCCAATAGCAGGCAAAATCATGTCTTTGAACGCTGAGACCCAGTTCTGAACAAGTTCACTCCCATAGCCACTTCATTAATTCTGTAAGCTATGCAATGACTCTGGACATCCTGCAATGATAGATTCAAGAACAAATGACTGGTAATCTGGTCCCATAACGGCACACTTCCATATGTCATGAAGAAATCCATGACATGCTTCAAGTGGGAGGTTGTAGAATATCCACTGTACATTCCTGGGCTCTCTCTCCATGGGATTTTTGTCCTTTTGGCCTAATAAAAAATGGCTTAAGAGGACAGTAATTTGGATCACATGCAGAAGTCAAGGAATTGAGTGAGATTGAACTCGCTTGTATCCAATGTAAGCCACTCGCTTGAAGCATTCTCGTATGTAGTTGAAAATCATTTTGTGGTAAATGTCTGCATGTTTATTATTTTGCAATTGTACGTTGTCTGTATTTTAAAAAATAATAACACTGACTTTGTTCCTTCTTACATAATACTAGGAGCGATTGATAAATAAGGTCTCCATGGCTGTAACTTTTTTATTTGTTAACCGATTTTCAAAATTCTTTTTGTATCTTATACTCACATTTGTCCTCTACGTAATGCACTATTCACTTTTTGACATAGTCCCCATTCCTTTACAAGCATTGCACCAACACGTGACTAGTTGGGTGAACCTGTCGGAGAGGAATTCCAGAGTTGTTGTCGACACCAGGATTGAATGGTAGCGTTTTCCTCGCAGTCAGAACCAACTCGTATCCCTTAAGGGGCTCTTTTTTCTTTGGGAAGTGGTGAAAGTTGCAATGTGCAAAGTCTTTCATTTTTGAACTGCAATTTTTCATCTTTGAACTGTAGGCGCTGCAACGCCTCGTGCGTGTGGTGACTCGTGTGCGGGTGGACGTTATCGTACTTCAGAAGAGTCCAAAGCTGCCATTCAATCCTGGTGTCGACAACAACTCCGGAATTCCTCTCCGACAGGTTCACCCAACTAGTCACGCGTTGGCGCAATGCGTGGAAAGGGATGGGGACTATGTCGAAAAGTGAATAGTGCATTACATAGAGGACAAATGTGAGTATAAGATACAAAAAGAATTTTGAAAATCAGTTAACAAATAAAAGTTACAGCCATGGAGACCTTATTTATCAATCTCCCCTCGTATTTTAATCTTAATACATGTGTAATCTAATCTAAACTTAATCTAATAAGAATTTATCGCTCTTCAAATTTAGTGCAACAGACATTAATGTGGCTGCCGCAGAACTCACTGTACAAACTGCTTCAAATAATGGAGTATTTGTGGAGTCAGTGATCACAGACTTGGTAAGGAGTGAATTTCTGATCTACATATTATTTTTTTTTAAATTGCAAAATTTTTGAGTGATATTTTCCTTATAAGTTTCTTAAAACATCAAAAATCAGAAATAATTCACAAGTCAAAACAAAAAAAATGTTTTTTTCTTCTTTTTTATAGGTAGAAGCATTTAAATCTCGTTTCCAGAATTCTGTGGATATATTGATCTTCAACCCTCCATATGTTGTTACACCAGATGAAGAGGTAAAAGAGGTATTATGTTTTCTTTTTAGAAAAGTCTGTTTGATGTATTGTGTATTAAAAAAAGTAACTGCATTCTTTCCTATAGTTGGTTTTATTTTTAAATTCAATGTACTGAATGCAGCTATGGGTTCAATCACCCATGCACATTTGACAACTGACACTTCGGATCAGTTGGCAATTATCCTTTCTATTCTATAAGTTTTGAGGATTTCTACAAGTTTTAGTATGTGTTTGAAAAAAAGTAATGAACGCAGTGCAAACTTGTGTAGACTAACTTAAAGGGTGGTGACGAAGGACTTAAAGAACGCTGGTGCCAGTATTAAATATAAAGTGAAACTTCAAATCCACCTTACACATACTTTCTTTCTTTATTTCCTCCTTGAGGATTAGAGGTTTTCACAGGCTACAGCTTCCTCCGATAGTGGTACAGCTATTTAGCAGCTGCAATACGACTGTGATACTATTTTCAAGATGTAAAATAGTGGTGATATTATTCCAAGTTGTTGGGGAGTATGTTGCCTCAGAAATAGTATTGCCATGCTGTCACCATCTTAGAAATAGTATCATTGTCATTTACGGCTGCTATATGGCAGTAGCGCTATCGGAGGAAATCGTAGCGAACTGAAGACATGAATGCTGGACATAAAATTGTCACAGTTGAAAAGTTTGTGGAAGTGAATGGAAAATTGAGACTTTTTTTGTGTCTTTCTACAGGAAAGAGGCAATATAAAAGCCAGGAATAAATGGAAAAACTGGTCATAATTTAAATTTCTTTATTGTTATACACTTCAAGGCCTCCATTAGCTAATATAGAATATCAACTGGGAAGCAATGATTATTGCATCAACAAATGTTGAGAACAACTTTGAGGTCATTAAAGCCACCTTTAAATACAGAGAAAAAGCTCATATTCAGATTTATATGCAGTTTTTATATGAGGTGAAAAGTTTCCTCAAGATGTCTATAAAACCTACTCCTTATCACACACAAAATTTTGTAGGACACTTATGAACTGTTTATCTCTGGTTGATTGACATTTAAATTAATCATTATGACTTATTGAAATGAAGTTGGTTGCTATTTTTCTATGCAAATAGTATATCTAAATTTTGAAAAACCATGTTATGACCTATAGGACCTATGACATGGCTGACACACAAAATAGGTCAGATAATCTGAGGAACAAAGAAAATCATCTATTATTTGCTGCATTATTAAGAAATGTTGATATTACTGACTGACTATATATCATAATTGAAGTGAAGATTATTTAAACAAACTGTATAAAATTAACAGAAAAAGTTATTGAAAAATCCTGTAATTTATTTTTGTTTTAATTTTGAATATTCTCGATTTGTGGATGCATCCCACCATTTGTTTTGCCCACAATATTTCCATTGGTGTTGTAATTAAATGCTGTTTGATGTATCTTAATGTAACTTAAAATGCATCCGTTTTTTCAGAAGGACCAATCCTTTCATTTCCTTCTTTATCTTCATTGTCTGTATCGTCTTCAGCAGCATCAAAAGTTGACTGCTTCAAAACAACAGACATGATTTGCTCATCGATAAGCTCTTCGGTGGCGACCTCAGAAACTTCATCTGGTTGATTAATTTGAGGGGTCGGATGTGAGGGGTTCTGCTGTATTTGGTTTGCCTTTATAGAAATCATTCAGTAAAGAAATATCCAAATTAAAGAAGAAAAAATTTATTTTCTTCATTATTAAGTAGCGGAAGAATGGAGCGACTTATTATTTTCACAATGTCTGTCTGTCTCTGTTTGTCCCCTTCATAATTTCCGCGTTTTTTGAGGTAGAAGGTTGAAATTCGGAATGTAGCTTACTATGGGCATGTGCACCTTCACCATTTAGTTTGATTGGCCCACTGGAGTCGGAATTTTGGGGGCAGAAATTAGAGGGGACCAAAAGATCTACGCGTATTTATGCATATAAAGGATGAAATTCGGTATGGGCCAACATTACTGTAAAGTTTGGGCCAAATTGTTTCAATAGGGTCAGAGTTGTGAGGGGGGGGGGGGGGAATCACTTGGTCTTTAGAACAATGGCAACATATGGCATGTGATATATCATTCGATCGCATCTCCCCAGGCCCTTTTTAACGGGCGCGCCGCCCGGCTGATTTTGGCGTCCGCCCGGCTGAAGAATAAACGAAGAACTGCACAACACTGCATAATATTTTATTTGTTTTTATTTTTAATTTTTGTCCATCCGGCTATTTTAGCTTACCGCCCACCTGATAAAATTTTCTGGGGAGAACACTGGATCGGAAATGATGAGAAACGAAAGAATATCGAGCTCTCTTTTTCATTTTCTAACTGCTACATTCGAGAAAATCAATTTTTCGATTAAAAAAAATGGGAGGGGGTTAAAAAGTGCAAATAAATGGGTAAAAAAAGATGACCTCAGGGCTTCCGCTACTTTCCTATACCTTCTTCGGGAGGATTAATTTCTTGTTTTTTTTTTTCCAAATAGGTTGGTGGAGTCAGCTTATCAGCATCATGGGCAGGTGGTAAAAAAGGCCGTCGAGTTATGGATCGCTTGTTCCCTCTTCTTCCAGAACTTTTATCTCCACAGGGAAAGTTCTATTTGCTTATTATTAAAGAAAACTGTGAAGGTAATTATACAAAGCATACCAGTGTTATTAAATTGTTCAAAATTATCTTTAGTGTAATCTTGTCATCTTCATATTTTTTAGATGAAATTCTTTCTATGATGAAGTCATACAGTTTTCACATGAAAGTTGTTTTAAGGCGGCGATGTGGTGCGGAAAGTTTATCGGTATTGAGATTTAATAGATGATCTTTAATTTTAGGCTATTTATGTAAATAGGATATACAATAATTGCATATTGATATATACCATTATATTATTGGTTTTGTATTTTTTATTAAAATATTGATTCTTATATGATAAACTTATTCATTCTTGTTTGTTATTGCTTAAAAAAAAAAGTGTTACGTCAGAAGTTTTATAGTTTTAGAATTTGAAGTAAGTTTAAGTAACTAAGGTGTTTAGAGTGTTTAGACATCCATAAGTGAAACATATTTATCTTACTTTTGGCAATGCATGTTCGTTTTAAATTTTCTGCCATTGCAGAAGGAGAAATTACAAACTGAATTTGACATTACTCACAAACTTTGGGGACAGGTTCCTTACACCAAAACAGGAAAAAAAGTTCATAGAAATGTATGTTCGAAAATTCTTCATTTTCAAGTTATTATTAATGTTTATGGATGTGGTATATGCATGATGGAGCTCCAGCACATTTCAGTCTCTGTGTTCAAGACACATTGGCTGGTATCTACCATGACAGATGGATAGGTAGAGGAGGACCAGTTCCATGACCTGCACGTCCCCCCGACGACAATTGTGGATTATTATCTCTGGGGACATCTTAAACAATTGGTCTATGCAGCAGACCACCTGGAAGCAGAAACTCTTCATCGACGTGTCATTGAAGCTTGTGAACCATTCGAAACCATCAGGGAGTATTTGAAAGGGTGCGACAGTCCATGATTCGACGAATGCGTGCGTGTTTAGAAGCAAGAGGAGGACACTTCGAGCATTTATTATGAGTTTACGTGTGGAAGAGCTCTAATCACCTACGTTATAAACTTTCATTAATAACTCGAAAACGAAGGATTTTCGGACATATGTTTATATGAACTTTTTTTCCTGCTTTTGTGTAAGGAACTCTTCTCTAAAGTTTGTAAAAGTATTTTTGAAACACATTGTATATACAGGGTGTATCAGGTTCGATGGTCATAAAGTACCTAGCGTTGTTCTCCACAAAATTCTAAGCATAATTTTCCTTATCCATTTTTCAAAATTCTCAAAAAAAATGCTTGAAATCGTTATCCAAAGTTTGGCTATTATGACGCCAGAAGGCTATAGGAATGGATGAATTATGACGTCAGAAGGCTATTATGACTATTCTCATAGCCTATTATGATGTTAGAAGGCTATCCAAAGTGGCTACTGGCTATTATGACAGGAGCCAGGAAAAAATTGTCATTACAGCATTGATGAGTTACGTATAATAGCCAAACTTTTTTTTTTGAGAATTTTAAAAAATGGATAAGGAAAATTGTGCTTAGAATTTTGCGGAGAACAACGCTAGGTAGTTTATGACCATCGAACCTGATACACCCTGTATAAAATCAGTGTCTGTATGTTTGTGTGTGTTTATTGCTCCCTAGCGTTCTGATTGGCTAAAATTTAACAATCATTAAAATAATTATAATTCGGCTCACTAGGTTCCGGTAGGAACGCTGTCTGATATCGGAAATTTCCACACTTCATATTTCAGGTATTTTTCTTAATAAACAATTATTATTCAATTTTTTGTTACTGAATTTGCTAAGTTTATGCATACTCCAATGGTTTGCAATGGCACACGTGAAGTGTTTGAAGCCAAATTTAATCCAAACAGTTGTTTTAATAGGATGTGCCAAAGGCTCAGAGGTTTTCATTCTAAGAATACCAGTTAGTGCCAACAATGTTCCATTCCCATTCCAGTGAACACAGTTTCCAATCAGATTTGCTTTCACTTAATGAGGATCAGTAAGTCTGAAGGCCAACCATTTAAAATAGCTGGAATTAATTTGGTGACTCCAGGGTTTCCCCATGGTAAATTGTGTGAACCTTACTCTACAGTTGGATCTGGGAACAATTTAAACTTATTCACTGCCAGAGGTGTCACAACAAACTTAGTTTACTCACAAGATCTCCAGAATAAATAATAAAATAAAAATATAATAAACATTTCCTCCTAAATCAGCAAATCTTCAAACATCTTCAAACTCCATGTTAAGGGAGACCCATTGAGACAGGTGGAGAAGTTTAAGTATCTTGGGACTGCGTTCACAACTGATGGGCAGCAGGATAGAGAATTGGATGCTGGGATCATTGCAAAAGCTGTGTCAGACGTGAACTGTGGCGATCCGTGGTAAGAAAACATGAGCTGGCAAAAACTGTAAAATGGAATAACCAAAAGGGGGGGGGGGGCCTCTAATCCACAAGGAGAATTGAAATACCGGATACATATTTCGGCTACTGAGTAGCCATATTCAGCGACGAGAGACAAAAGTCAACTGAAGTTGAAGATGGATACTTGGTAGCCAAAATACATATCAGGTATTTCAGTTTTACTTGTGGATTTGAGGCCCCTTCCTCCTGTTTTTTTGGTTGGATGAACTGCGAAACAAAGCCAAGATCTGTTTTCAAATCTGTGTTTGTCCTCTTTCTCACCTATGTTCATGAGTCATGACTGATAGAGTACGATCGCTGGTGCAAAGCAGCCAAAATGAGATTCCTGAAAGGTGTGATAGGTATTAGTCTACTAGATAGAATGCACAGCAGCACAATAAGGGAGACTTTAGGTGTTGAGCTGCTACTTCTCCGCATTGAGAGATCTCAGTTGCGTTGGTATGGCCACATGATACGGATGCAGCAAACTGGTTTTCCTAGGCAATTGCTATTTTCCAAGCTTGTGGGTAGTAGACCAAGGGACCGCCTAGATTCAGGCGGCTAGACTGCATGGTGGAGAATCTGGATTCGAGTCACTTGTGTTTACAATTGAGGACATGCACCTGATGGTGGAAGATCGTGAGTGCTGCAGATCCTCCATGGTGGTGATTTCAAACCAGCTGCCCCCATGGCACTAAGAATAATCTGGTTGAAAAGTAAGTAAATAAGTAAGTATGGGTTTCAGTATTGGCTGTGGTTACTTACAAGGTAACTGTGCATGCTTTTGGTTCACTGCAGTGGAAGTGATGTGACCATTTTATCAGCTGATATTCTTTGTAGTGAATCTGAGGGAAATTGGCATGTATTTAGACCATTCATAATTTGTTTTCATGTGAAAATTATAGCATAGACACGTGAGTCAATCAAGGGTGGTGTCTTCAGGCTATAGCCAACTGAGTGAGGTACATAAGTCCTTTAGAACTTGACTCAACTTTTAATTGCCAAGTGATGCATTCACAGTATATCTCTTGTAACAGAACCTACCCTGTTCCTCATTTTTAACATTAATCTACTCGGTCGGTTACAGGGCAAGGACACGGCCCTCGATTGATCCGCATAGCACTTCATTTCTAATAAACTGATATTTACCCCAATTAGTTTGTTACTGGGTGAGGACACTACCTTTGATTTATATGACACGAACGAAAACATGTTATAAATGATTATAATACATGTGATTTAGCGATTGATTTCTCCCCCATAAGATATCGTATCAGGATACCAAAATGCTTGTGTAACTGCCAATCCCTTGAACAGAAAGTGTACGCAGTTACTTGTTACTCTGTATGGAACCAGAGTGTTCAAGTTGATCGCTGCACGTAATAAGCTGATATTCTCACCAGAAGAAGTAACAGAAAAATAAAAATATTCAAAATTAATATACTCAACATTATGATATATTATTGTTACAAAATAATACAATAAAAGGAAATGGTAATTAAGAGACCATTATATTTTGGTAATTAATTGCCATTTCCCTTTACTGTATTATTTTATAAAAATGTTGGATGGTGGAAGATCGCGATCGCTGGAGATCCTCCATAGGGCTGCTGCCCCTACGACCCTAATGGATAAGCATGTTTGAAAAGTAAGTAAGTAATAAAATTACCGAATACATTAATTTATTGTATGTTATTCAATCAAACCTGGCAAAAGCTGGAAACAATATAAACTATATCACCATCGACAGGCAGCTTATTGATAGGTATTTTTTGCTAGGCTCAAGTAAAGGTTGCACTCAAAATTGGGTAAAAATTTATGCGACCTATACTCGAGAATATACGAGTATCGTGAAAATTTACTAATAAAGAATTACATGAATCATCAACAACCCTTAGGGTGTGTTCGATAGACTCACGGACCTAGCGAGAGCTAACTCGTGTTAACTGTGGCCAGAGAGCTAAAGTGAGAATCGTGACGATCATGCTATCGAAACGCTATGGAGAGGTATCTTTGTTCAGGCGCTGTTTCACTTTCGGTTTTCGCTCTTTCTTTTTTCGCTCAATTTTACATTGGAAATTGTGTCCGAAAATGAAACCGTGGGGTGCTGCAGCAACGTGACCGACAAGCAAAAACGTTAATATGACTTCATTAACAAAAACAAACTTGAAAATTCTGGCGACGAGGTCGAAGGCAGATGTTATGGGTATACCGTTTACCAGGGACTTCGTCTATCCCCACAGGAAGAAATCCAGGAGGAGGATGAGGTCAGGGGATCCCGCTTTTTGCTCTCTAATACGCCTGCGAACATCGCCCTCTAGCGGTGGCTTGTCACGTTTTCGGACACAACATCCTATATAAAATTTGTTCGTCTTGGTCTGACAGACCAGCACGTAAAGTTTGTAAACACTTTTTGGGACACACTGTTTAGAACCCTAATATTACTCTTGTAATATTCCGCCTATAAAGTGATGGTATAAGGGTGAATAATATTAACTGAAACTAATTATAACTTGTAAGCTGATGTGTGCTTGTACAATAAGTAAAAACTTTTCATGCATTACACTTGTTTGGCATTCAGATTTTTGATAAGCCATTTTGTAGCTGAAAACGGATATTTGGATGCAAATTCTTGAAGGTTATGAAAAAGAGTGGAAGAATGTAAGATCTGTATCCTTTTAGAGGCTTCAATCATACCTTATAGCATGGGGCTCTGAAATGCCTTGTATAGATTATTAAAATAACCTGAATTGGTGAATTTAAACTATATTTTGAAAGATGATTTATTACAATAAAGTATGTTTACAAAAAATTTGGATCAATGGGATTTGTAATAATTATAGTGAAATACATCTGCAAGTAATTTTGTTTCGTTGCTGTTGTGTTGAATCTATGTAGATTAATAGAGAAGGAATGTCTTCTACCGTCCTTATTGCTTGGTGCATGAAGCAGAATGGCACCCTCCAGTTCTTCCTACACAGTGCAAAAGCATTTGTTCTCTTTATTGCAATAGCCACCTTTCATGCCTCTTGTCTTGACACAATGCAAGTAGCAACCTTCCTTTGCTTTCTCTATTGGGGAGCTGCAAGCTTTATCCATGTCTAAGAAATTTAACATCAATTGATTATTATAGAAAATGTGCTAGTTTTCTAAGCATAAGGTCATGGGCATAGCCAAGGGGAGACAGAAGGGGTGGGGCTATGTAAAATTTGGGAAAGGCCATATACACGTTCTGCGCTGGATATAATGTGAAGTACACTGACTAAGCAAAACTCATGGGATAGTTACCTAATATTTGGTCGGGTCCCCTCTAGTCCTGTGAAGCGCAGCGATACGGCGTGGGAGTGAATCTTCAAGTCCCTGGTACACTTCCGGAGGCAAATGACATCACAGTCTGCAGAGCGGTAGCCAATTATGGTCTGTTCGTGAGTAGAAGATCCAGCGCACGGAGCCTGACTTCAGTGGCATCCCAAATATGCTCGATAGGGTTTCAGGGTGGCCAGTTTAGTCGTTGGACCTCCCCTGATTGCTCTTCGAACCATTCTCGGGCGACATTAGAGCGATGTGGCAGTGCATTGTCATCTTGAAAGACGTCAAGGTCATCGGGGTGTTAGAGGGCCAAAAGTTGACGATATCGCAGACCATTCCACGAGTTTTCCAGAAGACAAGGGTACCCACTCCATACTAGGAAAATGCGCCCCAGATCATGGCTGATGCCCCACTGCCCTGGACCGCACCCTCTTGGCATGCCGAGTCCATCGCCTCATGAGCTGTGCGCCACACACGGTGCCTCCCATCGGCAGGAACAGTTGATACCGTGACTAATCCGATCGTATGACGTTTTGCTACTGTTACCGTGTCTGCCCGGTGGCAAATGCAAGCCGGAGTGTCCGATGACGTGGGGGTTAACAGGTACCTGCATGCTCCTATAGCCGAGGGCACGCATGTTCCTATGGATTGTTCCGAGACGTTTCTAGCTTGGCCGACGTTGGATTGGTCCGTGATTTGTCGCACTGTGGCCTTCCTGTCTCTGTTGACTATTTGTCCCAGGTGTTGCTGGCCTTGGTCATCGAGGGTTGTTGGACGCCCGGTTTGGTGTCTGTTGCGGACTGTTGCGCCTTCCTCCAACCATTTTCGGTACATCTTATACACGGTTGAACGAGTGAAACCGAATTCATGCACGACCGCCGAAATCGAACTTCCCATGCGTCGGGCACCCACCACCATGCCCCGTTCGAATGCCGTCAACTCACATGAATCAAACACACAGCCACTCCCCACAAGGGAGTGTCCGATCGCGAATCAGCGACCTGCTATCCCATGATTTCTGTTCAGTCAGTGAAATCTGACCACACCATGCCACCTTTATTCGGCGGATCAGTTTTGAATGGACTTGGGTGAAAAGTGGTTTGGCAATATCGTACAAGTTGCATTATCTCTGTAAGGATGCATTTCCGGACCCATGTTTATAGGAAAAAATTTGTTCCCCGCTACAAACTGTACATGGTATTTCATTCTTGACCTACCTTTCTGAATCACCCTGTATAAATTTGACTTGCCCCTCCCCCTTCTCTAGGAGAACAAATGGGTATTCTCCCCTCCCCCCTTACATAAAACTTGGTTACGACCATGCATTAGGTTCAGTTATTATAAAATGGGGAATACATATAAAAACGAATGCTGATATAATAATCTTTGTTGAGAATTAAAACTTACCAGGATTAGGGATATCTACGGTTGAATGTAAAGGGGAGCAAATCAAAATAAGAAATAGGCAGACCACAACCAACTTCCCCATGGTTGCATCTTCTCAGAAATTTCTTGTAATGAGACGGATTCTGAAAGCGTTTTGTTTTCTTTTTAATTCGATTAATTTTATTTATGAATACAACACAGTTCCATCTCGAGGGAAAAGCATTTTAACAATGAAAATCAATTAACGTTACACAATAATTCGGTTTTATATTTATCCTGTGATTTTTTTAATACAGCGTTTTATTACAGCGTTTTTTAATATAACTTAAGGGTGTTTTTCGAAAAATACATGAAGTACGTGAAGAATTACTTTTTATTGAACTTTAATATTAGATTATTAAAATATAAGCATATCGGGCAAAAAAATTAAGACACCCAGCATACCGTATTAATTAATATCGTGTTATTCATTCTCTTAACCGCACCCCCACAAGCATCAGTTATAGGCATGGAACCCAAACATCTGTAGATGAAAGTGATTGATATGTGAAGCCATGCGCTCATATGCTGCCGAAGTTCGGCGAGATTGGTCAGATGTCCGTGTCGACATCTTACCAGTTCTTCTAAGAAGTCTGAGGATGTTCAATAAGAAATAAATATTGAGACTTTGCTGATATGAGAAATTCAAAAAGATTAGCACTAGAAGGTTTGGTATCCAGAGCTGTGTTCCTCCTTATAATGGTGAACAAAAGCCAAAAGGACCGCCTTTAAGCAGCATTGAAACTAATTTAGGTCCCCCAAGTCATACGGGTCACAAAATAACTAATGCCGTATTACACTGAGTGGCCAGTTTATTAGGAACACCCATGACTATGCAAATCTGTTTTCATAGCAATTACTACACATCAATCGGCCACCTTACAGTCGGTACCAATATAAAGCGAGAACACAAGTGTCAAGTGGTTTGACCGTCTCCATCGGGGAATACAAAGGATCTGCCGACTTCTAGCGCGGATTATAATTGGTGCCCGGCGAGGTGGACTGAGTATTTCCGAAACCGCACGTCTTCTAGGCTTTTCCCGAACAACCATTTCAAGTGTTTACCAGGACTGGTTAAACAACCAGCCAGAACAAGCCTGTGGTCGCAAATGACTCGTCGATCCAAGGGGTGAGCGTAGGATGGGAATGCTTTTTCCAAGAAACGTCACGACTCGTCAACTAACCGTGAAGTACAACACAGGACCGCAGAATAACATCTCTGAACTCACTACACGCCGTACATTGGCAAGGATGGGCTACAACAGCCGACGGTCAGTCCGAGTACCTTTGATGTCCACCCAAAACTACAAAAAAGTCACCAATTTGCCCATGATAACCAACACTGGACCGTCGACGACTGGAAGAAGGCCTGCTGATCGGATGAATCTCGCTTCCTATTGCACAAAGCAGATGGCCGACGCAGTATTTGGAGAACCCCCTTCTGTCTGGTTTCCCCGACTGTTCAGGCTGATGGAGGCTCTGTAATGGTCTGAGAATTTTCCTAGCATACTGATGGTCCGTTGATACCTATAGAACAACGCCTTAATGGTTCATCCCTTAATGGCTATTGTGTTTCTCCCATAGGAAGGATACTTCCAGCAGGACAAGGCTACGTGCCACAAGTCTCGTATCCTCATGGAATGGTTCCAGGAATACGATATTGAATTCAACTTATTCTTCTGGTCACTACAGTCCCAGGATTTGAACCTCATCGAACATCTTTGGGATAAGTTGGAACGGGCTATTCGTGGCATAGATCCACCACCATCCAATAAGCATCAACTGGGAGCAGCTATTGCATCCGCATGGACAAACATCACGCGACTGTTTAAATCTGAAATGAATTTTGTCGGTTGCTTAAACAGAAGCTCATTATTTTTTGATTATGTTTATAGAAAAGGACTAAAGCATAAAATATTGAATAACTTTTTATTCATATATTCCCTCTAATATTTCAACATTTAGAGATAAAATGCAAAAAGTTCACTTTGCTTCATCAATGGCTGTTAGGTCCTATTAAAAAACAAAAAAGAAAAAAAAATTAAATGTTGTTCGTTATGATGATTCGGTTTCTTTTTGGAATGTAACATTAAGTGAAAAATGAAGTAAATTATTACATAAAATGACTGAACACATGCATCTGCCATCCGGAGCACAAAAACCTATAAGGTACTTATTTTTTTCTCGGCAGTCGTTGAAGCAGGCTGGTTGGTTGTCTTTAGTGCATTCCTCGTCCAGATCTTAAAATGGAGAAAGAAGACAAATGAAACCGGATGATAAATTTTCCAAACATTCTTTGGCATTAATTAAGTCGCAAGAATTATTCTTTTTTTTTCCTATTGACCTTTGAGGAGTTATTTTAAATTTAGTGATATTACGTTTTGCGACCGATTCTCTATGCTCCTTGAAGTATTTTGAAAAGTACTATGATTGCTTGAAGAAAAATACAGTTGTGAGAATGCAATGCATTTTAGGAGAAGAAAAGGTTTGGCTCCTGTTTAAATGTAAATGAAATTAAATGAAATTAACTCTTACCTGGATTGTGCCAAGCACCAGAGCAAGTGGAAATGAGTAGGCAAATGGCGAAGATGAGAAACATACGGCGGCGATTCATTTTGCTGAGAAATACAAAACTTTAGATTACTCCTGAGTGAATACTGAAGCGTTTTTCGTTTAGAAATGGATTGCTTTAGTAGAGCATCTGATGTTAAGTATCAAAATATTCTCTTTTCTTAACGAGTTCCATTCAGGCGTTCTTATTACGTCATGGAGAAAGAATTTCGCCTAGGCTATCTGAAATTGAGGACTACGCGCGATAAAATGTAAACAGATGAATGTCGGTGTAACCTACGATGAATCAGCACATAACGAGACATGAAAAGCGAAGAAAATTTGCTGATCCAAAACCACCTTTTAAACCGTCGTAATGGTTGTACGTTTGTCTTTACGGAAAAGCAAATTTCAATAACGCGAGTCTCTTGTATATAGATCGGCGTTTGAAGGCCATGTTGGAGCGAAGCGTTTTCTTGAAAATTTTCTAGATAGATTTCGTAAGCATTAATAAAGTTCTTCATGCATCTTATGCTTCAGTGATTAATAGACTCTATGTAGGAGAGGCGTTCAAATTTGACTTGGAATTTATTATTTATAAAATCTGGATACCGGTTCTGTAGAAATCTTCAGGCTGATGTCGAAACCCCGTCAGGATAGCCTTTTTCACTTCCTCATTGGAACCGAACCTCCGCCCTCCCAAGAACTCTTTCAATGGTCCAAAAAAGTGATAGTCGCAAGGGGAGAGATCCGGGCTGTATGGAGGAGGTGGTAAGATTCCGTTAGTGTGTCCATAGACAGTTTGGCTATGTGTGGTCTGGCATTGTCTTGCAGAAAACAAACACCTCTGGTCAGGAGTCCTAGTCGCTTTTTCCTTAGTGCAGGCTTCAGGGACGCCCTCAAAATTGCAATGTAGTAGGGTGCGTTTATGTCTCAAAATACAGTCACCATCACTTTCGTTGCCGACGGTGTCATCTTGAATTTCTTGGGTCGTGGTGAATCAGTGTGTCGCCACTCCATGCTCTCGTCGGTGGTCACAACACGCCTTAGGAAGATATCACCTTCCCTGTGTTATCGCTGCAACAGCATGGAACAGATTTCCACCCAGTGGTTTTGTGTTCCTCGGAGAGTTGCTTAGGGACCCATCTGGCACAGATCTTGTTGAATTTCAGCTTATCGTGGATGCTGGTCTCCACACGGCCTTTGTTGATGTTCAGTATTGAAGCCAATTCTCGGACATGAATCCGCCTGTTCTCCCTTATCAGCTCATTTGTTCGTGCGATGATTCCATCACTGACAGCAGTTGCTGGCATTGCCTTTGAGGTTCATTGCAGATGGATTCTCGCCCTCCTTCAAACTTTTGGTACCAAACAAAGACGGATGATCGAGACAAACATGACTCGGTGAACTGTCTTTGAAATCTCTGATAAATTTCAGATGCTTTCACACCTTCGTGGTGGAGAAACTTGATGATTATTCGTTGTTTTTCATTTTAGTCGACATATAACTGTCCGCCATTTTTTTAAAAAAAACAATGGGTTGTCTTGGCAACCCGATGAGTGATGCTGCATTTGCATGACAGGCGGTAGTTGCCATCCCAAGAATGGAAGTTTAGATTTTTACAACAATGAAATTTACAAAAAATAAAGTCCAGGTCAAATTTGAACGTCCCTCGTACGTGTCGATCCTTGCTGACCATTTACACACGAACGAGGACATTGTTTTCCTGGGCATGATGGCATCTTCCTGAACCACAATGTGGCATTTCATACACCTGGACTTAGGTAAGTGGTTAGAAGAGCACGAGGAAGTCTTCGCTCAGGATGGCTTAATATGCCTGAGAACACTTTCCAGCACCTCGTTGAGTCTCCCCCAGCCCGTCTAGCCGGGGCTGGAGCTATACATTAAATATGAGCCGACTGTTTAAATCAGAAATGAATTTTGTCGGTTGCTTAAACGGAAGGTCATTATTTGATTAGTTTTATAGAAAAAAACAAATGCATAAAATATTGAAGATTTTTTATTCATATATAACCTCTAATATTACAATATTTAGAGACAAAATGGAAAAGGTTAATTTTGTTTCATCAATGGCTGTTAGGTCCTATTAAAAAATAAAAAAGAAAAAAATTAAATGTTGATCGTTATGATGATTCTGTTTCTTTTTGGAATCCAATATTATATGGAAAAATGAAGTAAATTATTACATAAAATGATTGAACACATGCATCTGTCATTCGTGTCACAATAACCTAAATAGGCTTTATTATATTTTTCTCGACAGTCCTTGAAGCAGGCTTCTTGGTTCTCTTTAGCGCATTCTTCGTCCAGATCTTAAAATGGAGAAGGAGGACAAATGAAACAGGCACATAAACTTTCCAAACATTTTTTAGCATTAATTTTAAGTTCCAAGAAGATTTTTTTTATTTCTTTCTTTTTTTTCCTATTGAGCTTCTTGACGAGATATTTTAAATTTAGTTATTCTACGTTTTGTTTTTTTTTTGCGACCAATGGTCTAGCTTCTTGAAGCGACATTTTGAAAAGCGCTATGATTTCTTGAGGAAGAATGCAGTGGATTTTAGGTTAATAATAGGTTTGACTCTTGTTTGAATGTAAATGAAATCAAATTTCTGTTTCTTACCTGTATTGTGCCACTGACCAGAGCAAGTGGATATGAGTAGGCAAATGGCGAAGCAGAGAAATATAGAACGGTTATTCATTTTGCTGAGAAATACAAATCTTTAGATTTCTTCTAAGTGACTACCGAAGCGTTTTTCCTTTAAAAATAGGTTGTTTTAATATAGCAACTGATCTTATATATCGAAATATTCTCTCTAGCAAACGAGTTTCACTCAATCGTTCTTTTTGCGTCAAGGAGAGAGAAGAGTTAAGAAAATTTGCTGATCCAGAATTATCTTTTGAGTCATCGTAATGGTTGTATGTTTGTCTTTACAGAAAACAAATTTCAATGCCACGCGAGTCTCCTGTATTAAGTTTAACTAATCGGATTCGATGGCCATGTTGTAGCGAAGCGTTTTCTTTAAATTTTCTAGATAGACTTCGTAAGCATTAATAAAGTTCTTCATGCATCTTTTGTTTCAGTTTTAATGATTAATAGACCTTAGCAACCATAAAGGCTCTGTTTCAGTGATTAACAGGCTTTTCATCACCCTTGAGGCTTTTTGTAGCACCTTAGATAGCTGTGCGCTGTATTGAACGTTTAATCCTGGGCCAGCCCTTCTAGTTTGACTAACTCTTGTCGTTTCTGGTCCCATAATTTGATCTTGTTAACTTTCAGAAGCCTTTTCAATGTAAAACCGGGATCGATAAACAATCTTCTACCGTCCTGAATCTAAAGATTGCAACTTAGGTCAAACCGATAGCAAACTCTCATACCACTGTGGATACAAACACGACGGGCCTATTTGCATTGTTGGTCATAAGATACTTCTTATTAATGCGCCCGGCCATCATTATGAATATCGATTATTATCGATAATTATTATTTTTTCGAAATCTGAGATAGACAGTGATCTTCCTCTTGCTGTAAATATCTTGTTTGCAAAATTTCATTAAGATTGGAATAAAACTGTAGATTTGTATAAGAAACCGTTCATCAAAAACTTCAGATAAGACGTTTGCATGTTTTTGAAAAAAACCGTGTCCCCATGACAGTAGCATAATAGTATTTGGTAAAGAACTGCCAACCAGCTGCGATTTCCGACTGTGTTCCTCTTTAAAATGTTGAACAAAAAGCAAAACTTAAAGGATCACCTCGGCCAGAGACTCTAATTCTTTGTAGTAATGGGCTTCCAAAATGCCATATAAAAGTCATTCGAATGAAATTCAGGTGGAAATTCTATTATGGTTAATAGATTTCTATATGCTCATTTCCTCAAAGCATTATAATTTTTTTACTTGTTAAAGAACCGCCTTTGAGGTAGAATTGAAACCATTTTAGGTCCTCCAAGTTATAGGGGCCAAAAAATAACTAATACTGTACTATATTGATAAGCTTCAATGTCCCTAAATGGACTTACATTGTACAGAGGGTAGATTATCGCAGAACTATAATCTGCGGCACTTACTCCTTCGAGGGATTTTTGCGCCATCTCAGTAACTAACGACTGGTACGAGATGACAGTAGCAGCCGGGACCGACGGCTTAAGGTTGGTTGGTTGGTTGGTTTGGTATTAACGTCCTTTTCAACTGCTATGGTCATTTCAGGACGGCGTTATAGGGGCCGCAAATTTTGCCTCGCAAGGGTTCTTTAACGTGCAGCCGGCAAACGACTACACGGGACCAACGGCTTTACTTCCCTTCCGAAGGAAGTGCGTGATCTCAGGATTTCCCCCTGAAAAATCCTCGTCGTCCTCGGCCGGGATCGAACCCGCGTACTCGGGCATCAGAGGCGATCACGCAACACACTGAGCCACCGAGGCCGATCCGACGGCTTAACGTGTCCTCCGAAGCACGGGGGGTTCATGATGTAAGAGCTGCTGGCGGACGAACAAACCAGTGGCTAATACCAGCTGCTGGACATCCAGCGCTGGTCACTCAGCAAATGGGTCAGACTAAAGTCCCCCAATAGCTGTGCCCCAAATGGTCCACACCAATGGTCCTCAAGCCACAGGCTCTCACACATGCAGGGGCTGACCGCGCCTGAAGTTGCTTAACTCCATCGATCAGCGAGCCAACCGACGAGACAAGCAGGCCACGGCCATCCCCATAAATAGACTTTAAATATTGGCTGAATTTATAAATTATAAACAGTCGAGTCACATAGCTGTGATCACCTCCTATTTGTGATGTCAACGGTAAAGAACCAATCGAAGAAGGCACTAAATAAATAAGGCAATAAATGACGTGTCATCTGCAAATGGATAAGGATATACAGTGTGTTGCAAAGGAGAAACGGACCGATTTATCAGAAATACAAAACGGATGATGATTATTGGCTTTTGGGCCAAGGGTAACAGCATTTCAGAAACTGCAGAGTTTGTGAACGGTTCGTGTGCTGCTGTGATAAAAGCGTACCGCCCATGGCCAAATGGCTCTATAGAAAATAAGCGACTTAGAAATTGCGGTGAAATAGGGGAATGGGGGCTGCAGATGATTCGGTCGAATAGACATCTTATAATACACCAACTCTCTCCCCCAATGAATCGGGGGGGGGGGGGCCCCCTAGCGCAAGTACGAACGTTGCTTCCCCGTATTTAAAGTCAATCGAGCATCTGTGGGACCACGTCGATAGGGTTATTCGTTCCATGGATACTCCACCTCGCACCTTCCAACAGTTGTAAACTGAACTGCAGTCAGCTTGGCCTAATATCCCTGAGAACACTTTCCAGCACCTCGCCGAGTCTCTCCCAGCCTGTCACAGGTGGTCACATTAAATGTGACGCGACTGTTTAAATCCGAAATGAATTTTGTCGGTTGCTTAAACGGAAGATCATGATTTGATTAATTTATAGAAAAAAACAAATGCGTAAAATATTGAATATTTTTTATTCGTATATAATCTCTAATATTACAATATTTAGAAATAAAATGCAAAAAGTTCAGTTTGCTTCATCAGTGATCCTATTAAAAAACAAAAAAGAAAAACAATTAAATGTTGGTCGTTTTGATGATTGGGTTTCTTTTTGGAATGTAATATGTGAAAAATGAAGTAAATTATTACATAAAATGATTGAACACATGCATCTGCCATCCGGAGCACAAAAACCTATATGGGCCTTATTTTTTGCTCGACAGTCGTTGAAGCAGGCTGGTTGGTTGTCTTTAGTGCATTCCTCGTCCAGATCTTAAAATGGAGAAAGAAAACAAATGAAACCGGATCATAAATTTTCCAAATATTCTTTGGCATTAATTAAGTTGCAAGAATATAGTTTTAATTTTGTTCTCTTTTTTTTTTTTCCTATTGAACTTTGAGGAGATATTTTAAATTTAGTGATATTACGTTTTGCGACCGATTCTCTATCCTCTTTGAAGTATTTAGAAAAGTACTATGATTGAAGAAAATTGCAGTTGTGAGAATGCAGTGCATTTTAGGTTTGGCTCCTGTTTAAT
>JAHWFO010030585.1:641918-735693 GCA_023313115.1 Rhysida immarginata | reverse complement strand
TTATCTTTTAAGCCGTCGTAATGGTTGTATGTTTGTCTTTACGAAAAAACAAATTTCAGTAACCCGAGTCTCTTGTATAAAGTTTTAACTTGATCGGCATTTGAAGGCCATGTTGGAGCGAAGCTTTTTCTTGAGAATTTTCTAGATAGATTTCGTAAGGATAATAAACTTCTTAATGCATCTTATGCTTCAGTTCCAATGATTAATAGATCTTAGCAATCATAAAGGGTTTGTATCAGTGATAAATAGACTCTTGAGACTCTATGTAGCTTCTTAGATCGCTCTGTTCTGAATTGGGCGTTTAATCCTGGGCCAACCCTTCTAGTCTGGCAAACTCTCGTCGCTTCTGGTCCCAAAATTTGCTCTTGTTGGCTTTCAAAAGCCTTTCCAATATAAACCGGAATCGATAAGCATTCTTTCTGCCGTCCTGACCTTAGAGAGAACAACATACAGGGAGTGGATAGCAAAACTGAAACATCTGGATTCATGTCAAAGTTATTTAATAATATGGTGTAGGACCTTCTTTGGCGGCCAATACAGCAATGAACTCGTCGTAGAAAGGACAAGTAACGTACAGAAAGCTATCGAGAACAACTGTGCAATGCACATCGTTGCGTCCTGGCCTCCGCAGCAGACGTGTTGACAAGTATGTATGGCAAGAAACGACGTACGTTTGCATTGCAGTACAAACATTGGGCCCTACACCAGTGGAGAAAGGTTGCATTTTCCGATGAGTCGCGTTTTCTACTGTATCGTATCAATGGGTGCTAGCGTATTCGCCGGGAGACATCTCGAAAACAAACTACCCAAACCAATGTTGGGCGGCATCAAGCTAGAGGAGGCAGTGTAATTGTCTGGGGCATGTTTTCGTGGCATGTTTTGGGTCCATTACTTCCTCTGGAAGGTACCCTAAATTTCTATGCATACATATATATCGTTGTTGACCAGGTGCATCCCTACACGCAACTGTGTATCCTGCGAATGATGGGATCTTTCAACAGAATAATGCCACATGCCACGTGGCCAAAATTTGCCATGCATGGTTCGAGAGCATGAGGATGAGTTTCACTTACTATCCTGGCCTCTAAACTCCCTAGATCTTAATATCCTTATGAGAATCTGTGGGAATATCTGTATCAGGCAGCGAGACCCTCCACCCCGTTATCTTCATGAGTTACGTGATGCTTTGCTGTTCGCATGGACACCGATTCCTGTTGCCATCTTCCAAGCACTCATTGAGACCATGCCCCGTTGCCTATCTGCTGTTTTGGCTGCAGAAGGAGGCTGTTCGGGTTATTAGATAGGTGGTCATAATTCAGTGACTCTCCTTGTGAGTTAATAGATTTTCGAATGCTCATTTCCTCAAAGCATTACATTTTTTTTTACTTGTTAAACGAACGATTTCGAGGCAGAATTCAAACTAATTTAGGTTCCCCAAGTTTTAAGGGCCACAAAATAACTAATATTGTATAATATTAATAATCTTCAATGTCACTAAACAAGCATTGAATACTCGTGAATTTATAAATTATAAACAGTCGAGTTACATTGATGTGATCTCCTCCTATTTGTGATGTCAACGCTAAATAACTAACCGCAGAAGGCACTAAATAAATGAGGCAATAAATGATGTGTCATCAGCATTTTGGATATGGATAGTGTGTTGTAGAGATTCTAAAAACATTTCAATTGTTGCAATGGAGAAACCGATTTATCAGACGTACAAAACGGAATGATTATTGGGTTTAGGCCAAGGGTAGCAGCATTTCAGAAACGGCGGAGTTTGTGAACTGTTCGTGTGCTGCTGTGATATGTGTAGCGTGCATGCCAAATAGCACTATAGAAAATAAGAGAAATTGTGGTGTTTCCGAGCTTTAAGTGAAATAGAAGAATGGCGGCTGCCGCGGTGCGTTCGCGCGAATCGGCGTGTTACGTGAGCATCTGTGGGACCATGTTGATTGGGTCATTTCATGGATACTCCATCTCGCATTTTCCAACAGCTATCAACTGAACTGCAGTCAGCATTTTTTAATAACCCTGTGAAAACTTTCCACCATCTCACTAAATCTATCCAAGCCCGTCAAGCCGGGGCTGAGCTATACATTAAATCTGATGCGACTGTTTAAATCCGAAATGAATTTTGTCGATTGCTGAAACGGAAGGTCATTATTTGATTAGTTTATAGAAAAAAACCAAATGCATAAAATATTGAATTTTTATTTATTCATATATAACCTCTGATATTACAGCATTTAGAGATAAAATGCAAAAAATTCACTTTGCTTCATCAGCGGCTGTTAGGTCCTATTAAAAAATAAAAAAATAAAAAAATTAAATGTTAATCGTTATGATGATTCGATTTCTTTTTGGAACGTAACATTATGAGAAAAATGAAGGAAATTATTACATAAAATGATTGAACATATGCATCTGCCTTGCGTGTCACAATAACCTATATGGTCCTTATTTTTTGCTCGACAGTCCTCGAAGCAGGCTGGTTGGTTGTCTTTAGCGCATTCCTCGTCCAGTTCTTAAAATGGAGAAGGAAGATAAATGAAAGAGGAACATAAATTTTCTATAGATTCCTTAGCATTAATTTTTAACCACAAGAATATTTTTAATTTTTTTTTTCTATTAAGCTTTATGGCGAGATATTTTAAATTTAGTTATTTTACGTTTTGCGACCGATTCTCAAGGAAGAATGCAGCGCCTTTTAGGTTAAGAAAAGGTTTGACTCTTGTTTGAATGAAAATGAAATCAAATCTTTGTTTCTTACCTTCATTGTGCCAAAGAGCAGAACAAGTGGATATGAGTAGGCAAATGGCGAAGCAGAGAAACATAGAACGGTTATTCATTTTGCTGAGAAATACAAAGTTGCAGATTACTTCTAAGTGTCTATCCAAGCGTTTTTCTTTTAAAAGTAGTTTGCTTTATTAGAGCATCTGATCTTATATATCGAAATATTCTCTCTATCAAACGAGTTTCACTCGACTGCTCTTGTTAGGTCATGCAGAGATAATTTCGTCTAGGCTATCTGGAATTGAGATGTACGCGCGATAAAGTGTAAACAGGTGCATGAATTGTCGGTTTCACCTACGATGAATGCAACACATAATAAGACGTGAAAAGCGAAGAAAATTTGTCGACTTCCAACATTATCTTTTGAGCCATCGTAATGTTGTATGTTTGTCTTTACGAAAACAAATTTCAATAACACGAGTCTTCTGTATAAAGCTTAACTAATCGGATTCGATGGCCATGTTGGAGCGAAGCGTTTTCTTGAAAATTTTCTAGATAGATTTCATAAGCATTAATAAAATTGTTCATGCACTTTGTGCTTCAGTTCCAATGACTAATAACCTTAGCGAATTCTTCTTCCAAGGTTCTTTTTTAGTGATTAATAGATTCTTCATCACCCTTGAGGCCGTGTATCTTCTTATATCGCTGTGCGCTGAAGTGGACATTTAATCCTGGGCTAACCCTTCTTATTTGTTTAACTCTCATCATTTCTGATTCCAGAATTTGCTCCTGTTGACTTTCAAAAGCCTCTCCAATGTGAAACCGGCAACCCTTCTACCGCCCTGATCTTAGAGAGAACAACATAGATCAACCTCTCACCAATATTGCCCTATCTAAAGAGACTCCAGCATATGCTAACTGGAGTGGAAACTGCTTGGTCTGAGGAGAAACTGGAGTAAGTCAAAATAGTTGTCAATCCAAACTTAAAAAACAATTCCGTATCGCCTTTATATAGCCTCCCCAGTTTACCGCTGCATATTCTAGGGCCATCGAAACGTTTTGCCTTAGTTGTGAATGGCCCTTGAGATGGGTGCCAGCCGAATCCACAAATGTCGCCGTAGATAGTCGTGAATGGCAGGAATTGCGGCAACAGGTTTCCCTAGTCCTCTTGACTGCCTCTCGTGAACTCGCAATTCGATATCAGTTAACATTTGCAGCCCCACCACAGGTTACGACTTTGACAGACGCTATACTATTCTGGAAAGTTCGCTCACGTTTACTAGATTACTACCGGCTCTCATTTATTATGATTCACGGTTTTTCGTGATTATTCCGGAATGGTACAACTGATTTTGACATGACGATGTAAAAGTTGTCGGTTTTTCGATTTACGGTGTAAGAGTTCGTTTGCTCAACTAGAATGAAATGTCGATTAATTATATTTCTTACATTTGTGATGATAGAGTATAATGAAATATACTTGTTATAGTAAAACATTTTAATCCTATAACTCCTATTTTTGTCTGAGCGTCAGGAAGACCAATATATGATTTTTTTTTTCATTTTTGTCTAAAATTTATTTCCCTCGAATGCTTTCATGTTTTGTCTCCCTCATGTTCTTGAAACCACTCCTGCACAATACGAGCACCGTGGCATGGCGCATTATCTTGTTGGAAGAACTTGGATGAACTTGGTCAGCAATGATGCTTACGTAAGTTGTACTATTCAGACGTTGTTCCACACGAATTAAAGGGCCCAAATCATGCCAGGAAAACAGGCGATTAGAGAAGTTTCATCTTGTTAACTGCAGATAGCAAAGATGTTCGACAAGGTCCGCGGCTTCCATATCCCATACGATGCAGTGTACGGTGAACAGTGCGTTCAGAGAACATTGGAGATAGCCCCTTATTAAGATCTGCAGTAATTTGACGCGCTGTTGCCCTTCTGTTGTCTTGTACCAGTCTTGCCATTCTCCGTTCTGCCCAAACATTGAGTAGTCGCTGACGGCCGCAACTTGCACGTTCAGGCCCAGTTTTCCTGCTGACAGACCAGTCTTTAAACACTTTAACAACAGCTGCTCTTGAAAATTTAACGGATGCAGCTATTTTGCTGATACTCGCTCCATGGCTCCGAGCGCCAACAATCATGCCACGTTCAAAGGCTGTTAAATCGTGTCGTATACCCATATCTTCAGAAACAAATCACTTTTACTGTCGTGGTTAACAACCTGCTTCCCTATTTATAATAGTCTGGCCCTCTATCAACTTCAGCGTGAACTCGTAACTAATTTCCCTACAAACGTCAGATGGTCATAATAATCTGGCCACTCGGTGTATGACTACTTCAACATCTACTTCAATAACGTGATATAAAATGATCAGAGAAGGGGTTTAAATATATAGCAAACATTTCTGTATAAAAAGGTCTGATTTCTCTGGATTTTATGTGCCGGCTTCATAAGTATGTGTGAATTCCAATTTGGAAAGCTAAGATTATGTTGTTGGTCATTTCTTAAATGAAATAATAACATGGAAAGATGCGGCAGCATTTACAGGATGTAATATACCATAGCATGACACTTGGAGCCTTTCCGCATGATGCGTCATGGTTTGTCTGGTTTTGTGTTTACACTGCCTTGCCAATGATATCCAGAGGCTTCTTTTGTATTGTAGTTTCAACTTCCATGATAGACTCTTTCACTTTAGATGTAAAAAAAAAATGAAACACCAGCTAATAGCCTTGACTTCATCAGCCGGTATAGGCAAGAGCCATGAGTTGTCTGACTTTCTGAAAGAAGTTATCATAGAGTGGAAAGTCAGTTCGCAAAATCCGGATTTTTGATCGCGCATCTTTGATAAAGTTGTGCAAAAATAGAATTTAAACGTACAATAATAAAAAAAAATCAAACTTGAATGATCCTGAGGAATTACAAAAGCATACTGGAAAGGCAACGGGGCGGGAATATTGCCACTGCTTTTGCAGTGGACTCAGACGTCTGTTCATTGACCGTAGTCATGGCCCTTCAGTGTATTGGCCTAATATATCAATGATCCCCGGGTGATGTCACGCAAAGCCACCGGATTTTCTCTTCTTACACTATCTACCCCTACACAAAGTGCCAAAAATATTCGCAGGAGGAGTCTGTTGGTTGCAGAGGTGAAAATATATCAACTGCTTGTTTGCGATATATCTGGCTCGTCGCGCCAAAAATTGGGGACCATGTTTTATATAGTGCATTATGTTCTACGTGAAATGGTCTTTTGCGGATGGACTTGAAGTCTTTGTCACAAACATGAATGGTGTTCGTGGTTTGCGATTAGACTAGTGATGAAAGGGTAAAAGTTTTGTGGAATGATGAAAGCCACTTCTCTTCCCACGATGATCGTGTGGGATCTTGAGACCACCAAAAAAGAAATGCAGATCAAGAAGCGATCAAGAGTGCTATGAGACCCATTACTGCTGTTCTATCTTTTCTATTCCTCTTTTTAGCATTTCCGTTTCGAAGATGTTAAAAAAACCACTAGATCTATTGGACATTTAACCTAGCAAGAGATCAGCCCATCCGAGACTTTGACTTGGTCTTCCAAGCTTGTTAATAAAGTTGCAAATACAAACATCCATGCCCTCGGCCACAAACCGGCCATAACTGCTGTCGACATGGAAATTATTTGTCATGGCACCAAAATATGTTAGAAAATCGCCTTCTTGGAGTTAATGGCAAAATTTTTTTAGCAATGCATCAGACATGCACTAGACGCCTTAGTCAAAGGCGTGGTTTTTTCATGCGACATCAAGCTACTTCCAAGGCAGAGTCCGGATTTAACCGCTATTGATGTGGGGTGTGCTGGAACGCTGCATACGGATGCACAATCTACATATCGTCATTAGTTACCGCGTCAAACGGTTGAATGGCAATGTGTCCCGAGAGGTGTGTGGTATTGTTAAGTTGGTCCAGCCTGTTACTGACTATAGTATTTTCGTATTTGGTATGTGAAGAGGAATGCCCGGATACGTTTGGTTTTAAATGTTTTCATTCTTGATTTTAAATGTTTCATGTCTTTTGTTTTTTAAATTTTTTGGATCTTTTTATTTCTTATAATACATCATTTACATACACCGAATAGTCTGTTTATTAGGCATAGCACACTTGTTGCTGAACCTCCTTGCTGACGTAACTAAGAGGATGTGGGGCATTAGTCCATCGTAAATGAAGTACACAATGGAATTTTATGGAATATTGGTATTGGCTTTATTCGGCAAAGATTGAGCTGGTATTTAGTGCACTTTGTCATATAATTTTCTCACATATTGATCCCCCCCCCTCCCCCTTCAAACATCAGTCCCGGCTATTATTACTACTCGAATTCATTGAGCAGTGCTAGCTACTAGAGGAGGTTCAATCCACTGAAAAAGAACTACGCACCTACACCAAACACTCGTATCCCCCCCCCCCTAGCATGCAGTTGAGTCCAAATAAAGTGGAGATATTGAAGGGACCATTTACAGGGGTGATTCTATAGAGAGGTAACAAACAAAAAGAGATGGATTTTTATAATAGAGACTATGTAGAAATAAGCTTAAAAAAACACACATAATTACATAGAAAATTTTTTATTGTTATTTTTCTAATATCTTAAGATATAATGCAACAAGTTAAATTTTGATGTCTCATCTTCAGCGATTACGTTAGGTCCTATTAAAAAAAGAAAAAAAATTAAAATCTGTCTTAATATACGTAAGTGGACAATAGGTGATTGTTTTATAATTTTTTAGACTGTATAATAATATATCAAATATGAAATAAAGTATTACATAAATGGTGGAACATATGCATTTGGCATTTGCATTACAGTAGCCTCCAGCGAGCTTCTTGTTTTCTCGACAGTCTTTAACGCAGGCTATCTGGTTTTCCTTAGCGCATTCTTCATCCAGATCTAAAATTGAGAAAGAAATCCGATGGAGGAAGAGTATACAAATGCTAAAGAATGATGAGCCACCATTTATGCCATACCGATACCGAGGGGGGGCGGGACTATCGTTTTATTATTATTATTATTATTATTATTATTATTATTATTATTATTATATTTTTTTGTGAAGTACATCTATGAGAATGAGTTCGGCTGATACCATTATGTATTTTAAAATCTTACCTGGATTGTACTTATAAGCAGAGCAAGTGCAGATTAGTAAGCAGACAGCAAAACAGAGGAACATAATGCGGTAATTCATTTTGCTATGGAATACACAGCTTTGGGTTTCTCGGTATCTGGTATTTCTCCTCTTGACTCTTGAAAGCAGATTGCCTTAGAACCAATAATGAGCTTATATATAGGAACCAATAATGAACATTTCCCGTTACTAACGAGCTTCATTCACTCATTCTTTTTAACTTGTCATTCAGGTCGAACTTTTTTTTTGCGGAATATTGACGTATTTTAGGCCATGTAATATTGAGAAGTGCCAATAACAAAATGCAACGAGATGAATCTATTGTCGGTTTGACGATGAATGTAACATGATGAGATGAAAAACTAGGAAATGTGTTTATTCAATAGAATCGTGTATAATGGAATTTCCTTTTGAACTCTAACGGTTTATTTATTATATGCAAAAACCTTTTAATCTTTTAATATAAAGTATTATTGAAAGATTAAAGTATATACTATTCTAAAAATGAGTGTTCATTGCATTATGAGTCCCCTCGCCTATTATCTTTCAATTAAATCAAGTGCTCAAAATAATGTCCTTCAACTTCAATGTATTTGTTGACCTGCATTTCAAATGATTGCACACAACTAAGAAGTGTTCTGCTTCAATTTTGGCACAAACATTCCTGATTCCCTCAATCATATTCTCTTATTGTAAAAGATATTGAGGCCTTAAAATATGTTGAGAAGGAAAACATATTTTCAACTAAGTTCGCTTTATTGCCGGCCTAGTCAAGGGAAAAAAGTCTGCAATAAAAGTGAAACTAGTTGAAAAATATTTCCTTCACAATGTAAGGCCTCAATTTCTTTTTTTCTGAAATGATGATTATTAGAGGAAAAGGTACTGTGGCCCCCTGCTGAAAAATTGGCCCCCCCAATCTAATAAATCAATTATTAAGGCCATATAGGAAAGGAGTAAAATATCCAATAAAGCAATAACTAGTTGCAAACTTTAAACTAGATAGCACATTCTTTTGACTCGTCTGTTAGTAAAGCAGTGCTATCAACGCATTATACGTACGAAAGCTTTTATTGTCAAATATTTTTTGTTTTAATTATATAGATGTGCAAAAGAGACTGATTTTAAATGATTTTATACTGATAAATGTAAAATATTAAAGACAAACTCATGTTAGCGTTTTTCCTTATATCCTGTTATTGCTGTCTTACAAATCTAGCGGTTTGCTTTAATTCTGTCCTCTGTTGTTATTAGATATATGGTTCCTAATTAGCATTTTACTTTCATCATTTTATTTCAGATATACTTTCATCATTTTAGCGGTCCATCCAAGGACCCAACTCGTCGGCCTCTGGCCATACAGGCCCTGGATGGACGTACTGAATTATAATCAATCAATCAATAAAATAAATATACCTTGTGGTATTATCCTATGTTGCAGAAGTATCCGGACACCTCTTCGAAATGTGGTATCTGCTAATTTACATAACTATGTAAATAACGCTAATGTGTTGTGCCAACTGTGAAGTTTGATAGTGGACACATCATTGTTTGGGGATGCTTCTCATGGTTTGGGCTCGATCCCTTGCTTCCAGTGGAGGGAAATGTGGTATAAAGAACATTATGGACAATTCAATACTTCCAAAATTGTGGGAGCAATTCAGAGCAGGCCTTTTTCTGTTTCAACTTAATGCCCCAGCTCGCAAAACGAAGTGCCTACAAGAATGGTTCCATGACGTAGACGTTGAAGAAAAATTGCCTGACCCGCTCAGAGTCCGGATCTAAATCAAAGCTCTTTGGGACGATTTGGAACCGGGCCAGACCGAATCGGCCAACATCTACTGCTGACTTCGTCAACGCACTTAGGGAGGAGTGGAATGCAATTATTGCAGAAACTTGTCACAAACTAGTCGAAAGCGTTCCCAGCAGAGTGCACGTTGTTACTGCAGCGAAAGAAGATCCAAAGAAATACTAGTCTCGTCATAATAAATCGTTGTTTCTTTATGTCCATGTGTCAGGATATTTCTGACAACATAGCGTATGTTTGTTTTAGTTCAGAGAAAACTCGTCAAGTTTCATTGTTAAGTAATAGAAGATATTTATAATTCCTAATTTCAATGGTTTGACTATTGAATATTGATTTTATTCTTTTTTATTCTTGAGTCTACAGGGTGATTTCGAAGTTATGGTCAAAAATTAAACAGCGTATAGTACACAAAATTCTGAGCAAAAAAGTCTAGTCCGGTTTTTCGATCTGAGGCTCCGTTAAAAAGTTATAGCGCTTTAAAGTTCGGTATCGGTAAGGAATATCGGTATTAGTATCGGCCAGGGTGATTCTAAAAGGTCGTGCCAAAATGAAAGGGCAGGTAGAGGTGAAATTCTGAGCAAAAAAGTCTGGTCGCGTTTTTCGATCTGAGGCTCCGCTAAAAAG
Organism: Rhysida immarginata; assembly: GCA_023313115.1. Lineage (NCBI taxonomy): Eukaryota > Metazoa > Arthropoda > Chilopoda > Scolopendromorpha > Scolopendridae > Rhysida > Rhysida immarginata. The sequence goes on along the minus strand of JAHWFO010030585.1, from coordinate 725,354 downwards.
TTATAGCGCTTGAAGAAAATTTTGAAGAATCTAACGGCGTTTCTGAAAATTTTTCAATAAAGTCTTGAAGAATCGTATGAGAAGTGTCTAGTATTGTGGGCATTGGAGAGGATGGATGGATATTTCGTAGAATTGAAACACCTTTTTTTTCCTTGGCCATTCTGGGATTTTCCGTGAATTGCTGCTGCCAGCTTATCTAAAAGAGTTGTGTATTATTGGTCAGTAACAGTTTTTGTTTCTCAATAATCAACTTAACAAATTTTGAGTCCCAATAAAACTGATGGCATCACCAGATGATTCAATGATGTTTGCCCTCTCTGGGCCTCATTCACCATGTCCAGTCCAGTGTTTTGATTGCCTTTTTGTTCTTGTGTGTACTGGTGAACCCCCAGAATTCTTAAAGACTTGCATACCATTAATTCGGGTACGACTGCTTCTCCCCTCCCCCACCCTCCAGATGAGAAAATGCATTGCCCGTCTAACAGACGTTTGTTTTTCATAACAGTTTTCTCAATTTACCGAATTTTTTTTTATCAGTTTTATTCACAATTTCTTTTGTGGTAGCCTTCCTTGAACATCCTGGTTCCTTACTGGCGTGCATTCTAAAACCAAAACTCTTGGTGAAAAATGAAGTTCAACCTGTTTGATTCCCGTTGTGATTTTTTGTTCCAAATGAGAAAGTTGCTAAACACAATTGATAAATCGTTTCTAAACCTTTGTTTCACACTTCAGATAAGACGTTTGCTGTTGTTTGAATAAAGATGCTGCCATAACAGTAGCATAATAGTACTTGGAAAAGAGCTGCCAACCAACGGCGATTTCCGCCACCTTTCAACCCACCCTCGTACATTTCCACTGAAATTTATTGAAATCCTAAGCTCAGTTTTTGACGTTTTTGTCTTTCCGTATGTGTAGGAGCTCAGTCCCTATTTGTGCAGGAGTGTTCGTTTTATTTAATTGTAGAACAAAATAAATGGCACTGGAAATTCCTGGTGGTTTGTTTACGACATGTCGCTATGCAACAGCTGATCGATTTGATTAGTTGATATTCTTCAGGGCTCATTTCCATCAAATTTTAGCAGTATTTTTAATTGTTAAAGAAGTTTTTTTTGAGGATTACAACTTATGAAACGAAAAAAAAATTTTGATACAAATTGGTTAACGACAAGTTATTTAAGTTTCTAGCAAAATCAAAAATAAACGCATAAACATGTTCAGGATGTATTTTTTATTTATTGAACATTTCAGGATTCAGAGATAATGTTTTATCTTCACTGGCTATGGTAGATCCTATTAAAAGAAAGAAAATTTTAGAAATTAATCATCACATAAATGGACTGTGATGAAAAAAACTTTTCTTTTTTATAATATAATATTGCAATAAATATGAAATAAAGTATTACATAAATGCTCGAACAAATGCAGGCGTTATCTCCCTTTCTACAGTAACCTCCAGCATGGTCGAAAGTTACTTTACAATCTTTGTCGCAGGCTGCCACATTTCCCTTTGCGCATTCCTCGTCAAAAGCTTAAAATGAAGAAGAAAGGAAAATGAAAGTGTGTTAATATCGAAGAATGGTTTAGAATATTTATATTATGCCCCAGTTATAAGAAAAATTGTCTTCAATTTTTGTTTTTCGTATATCATATCACAGTTTAATGGCTTCATACGCAATTATCAAAAGTATTTTGGATTAGTAAATACTGCAACTAAACTACACAGTCCAAAGATGCAACGAGAAATTATTAATTGACAGAAAAGCAATTGTTAAAATATTATAGTGTTTGAATACTTAATGGAGGTCCATTTCAGGTGAAGATTTGTTTATCTACTACTTATACAGGGTGTTCCTGTTGTATGTGAATATTTCAGAACTATTTATTCAGAGAGGCGATTCCATAAAAATTAAATAGTACAACAGTAGAAAGCATTTTTACTTCCAATTTAGTAAGGTGTGTCCTACAAATATAAAGGCATTAAGCTTTGGTTTGTTATTAGTTGTTGCAGTTATTTGTTGATAATCTGCTTTTATTATAACATTCTTTTAACCAAAATACAACGAATATTTGTTCCACAATTGGTACTTAAATAATTTTAACATAGAATTAGGCCAAAAACATAAAAGTAACAAGTAGGAAGAGTCGTGGCATCTTGTCAACACCTGCAGTAACAAAAAATAAAGTCTGCACCACGTCTATAACCATATCACAAGGCAAAGCGTGTTCAGTGAGCAAAAAAGAAAATGGCCTGGACTGAACTTTGGAAAAAAGTCATCTTCTCAGATGAGAAAAAGTTCAATTTAGACGGATCCGATGGCTGGAAGTATTTCTGGTGTGATTTGAGAAAGGATCAGCAACTATTCTCAAAACGCCAACAAGGAGGCGGATCTGTGATGGTGTGGAGTGCCTTCAGCTTCAGTGGACGAGCAAAGATGGCATTTGTCAGCGGCTGGATGAATGCTGTTGCCTACTAGAAGTTATTGGAGGAATATCTTCTCCAGTTTATTGATGAATTAGTAGGTGATGTGGCTTTTTTCCTGCAGGATAACGCACCTATCCATGCAGCACGTTCTACTTACGAATGGTTTCTATCCAATGGAGTGCCTGTTATGGATTGGCCTGCACTTTCACCCGACTTGAATCCGTTGGAAAAACCTGTAGGGGTTGTTAGCCAGGAAGGTTTATGCCAATGGTCAACAATATTCATGTGTTAATGAATTAAAAAATGCTATTCTTGCTAAATGGGCAGAAATCGACAAGAAGACTTGTGAAAACTTAAGCACATCAATGCCAGAGCGTGTATTCAAAGTCATTAGCAAAAATGGGAACTTTATTGAGTATTGAAATATGTACAGTACATGTTCGGGTTATTTAAGGTTTATATTTCATACCTTTAAATTTATGGGACACGTTTATGATTTTGACCTAATTTAATGCCTTTATATTTTTGGGATACACCTTAATGCTGTGGGAAAAGAAATAATCCATGACATAACCTAATCTAATATTCCATTACCAATAAACTGTTCAACTTACTTTAATATGGTATTCATTGTTTCAAGCAGTCTGAAGTGTAATTGACATTTGTATTACTCAGAAACACAGATTTCATATACTTTTTTTCATGCGATGTATTGCCTTGTAAATAGGTTGGAAAACTTATTTTCACATTATGCTGCTACACTAAATATAAATCTTACCTGGATTGAGCAGGAAGCCAGAGCAGGTGGATGTCAGTAGGCAGACAACGAAGCAGAGAAAAATTACGTGGTAGTTCATTTTGCTGAGAAATACACGTAAAATATGATTAATTCTAAGTATATTTTAGATTAGATTAAGAAGAGGCGATATACAGGTTTAGATTTTCCCTACCTTCTACTAAAGCGTTCTCCGTTAAAAAGTAATTTTTCTAGACAGAAACGGAACTTATCTATAAGAATATTCTCTGTTCCTAATGAGCTTTATTCACATAAATTTCTTCCGGGTCACTCTGACTTATTTACAAAACAATATCGCCTTTTTAAAGTCAACGTGGAAGTGAGATGTGGCAATAAGTAAATATCAAGTGATGAATATATCTTCCATTTGACGATGAATGTAATACTTGATGAGAAGTAAATATATGTATCGAGGAAATAGAGCTATGTACAAGCTTTTAATAGTAAATGATTTTCAATAATGACACACCTCTTCGAATAGTGCTCAATTGACAATAAGCTGTGGATTAATTGTGCTATTTCTCTCTCGGATTTTCCAGAGTCGTGTAAGTAATATACTTTCCGGATTTCTTGTGAGAGAGCTCCGTTCCATGTGGCATATTGATATTGAAGAGTTTAGGAGTGCGTATGTATGAGGTTTGCCCAAATGAAAAGTGGACGCGTCCAATAGATATAACTACATCAGCGATAATAGCCCTACAGTGAAAAGGTGTGCTAGTAGATTCTAGACGTATACCGGAATGCATAAATTGCGACTTCACTTGTTCGTGTGTATACAACGATTGTTAGTAGGAGGTGTAAAAATGGGTGCGTTTAGGAAAGGCGATAACGTCTTTCTTCAATCACCGTGGACCATTGCTGATTGGTTTTCTGCCAAAGAAATGGACCATCAATTCTGCACAATATTGAAGTCAATCAAAAATAAACACCCAGGTCTTCTCTCACAACAGGTCTTCTGCACGGCAATACGCGCACCCACGTCTCCCGTGAAACCACCATGTTGTTATAGAAATTCCGGTGCGAAATCTTGGAACATCTTGCTTACAGCCCAGATTTGTCCCTATGGCAAATTTTTCAAAAAACAACCACAATCCTCCTACGGCAAGGGAATTCACCTGCAGTGTAAAAAAAATGCTGTCATCAGTAATGCGTTGGGCCACACTTTGCTGCAATTACTGCTGCAACACGACGAGGAAGGCTGTCCGCAAGTTGTTTACACTCCGCTTGTGTGATTCTGTGCCATTAGGTCGTTTAACGGTCCAGCAACTGATGACGATTCGTCACTTGAGGCATGTGCATCCGTACACGGTGCTTCAGCACATCCCACAATGCTTCGATTGGATTCAACTCTGGACTCTGCGCAGGCCAGGGCAATAACTGGATGTCCCCATGGGCGAACCATGCCTGCGTTGAACGAGCTGCGTGATTTGGGGCACTGTCCGGCTGGAAGAATTAGTCCGATGACATAGAATCGCTCCAGGAAAGTGCATTTCCAACATGCCGACACAGGTGATAGATCCTATTGTTGCTGTACAGAACGTGGCCCACACTATGATCCCTCCGCCTGAGTCCTTCACTGTGGGTCCGAGGTACTCTGGATATTATTTCTCGTTTGGCCGTCTCCATATCCACACGCGACCATCAGATTGTTGGAAGGTGAAGTGACTTTCATCGCACCACATGACCTATGCCCAATCATCACTAGTCCACTAACAACGCTCCGTACACCTTCGTAGACGACGAACAGCATTCACCCTTGAGACGAATGGCTTCCTCTTTCCGGCTTTCCCACAGAAGCCAATCTCACGGAGGGCATGTTGCACTGTGAGCGCTGATGGGCCACGGGCTAAAGTTGGCTGAGAGCTCGAACTTTCCGGACGACATCAAGGGTATGGCTAGTGGATGCTCTCTGATTGGTCTGCTTTTTACTCTGGCGCTGCCTCTGGTTTTGCAATAAAACACTTGATATCCCTTTGCTTTGATAATTTCGGAATAGCTGAATTTGATGTCGGAAAGGGTTGTTATATAGCCCTCTCAATACCTGTCAATTTTCTGTGGCATAACTGTTTTTTAGCTCGCTGATCGAATACTAAATATTTTAATATCTGCCCTAACAATACTTCACGTGATAGCTGACGTGAAATAAACTATTAAGGAATGACATAACCAAGTACCGAAAGGTTAAACTAAACCATTCGCGGAACTATATTTTTAAACCGCCCTATGTTAACATTGGAAGTTTCTAATGGACCATAATGATACCATTAAACCACGTACCTTTGAAGTAATTTCAACTATCAGTAATATTACGTTATATTCGTTCATAACACATCATTCCAAGTTGTTTGATATATTACATGATATATTTTAGCATTGAAAGTTCCAAGAAACCATAATGATTCCTCTAAACCAGGTTCCTTGAAACCAATTTCGACTATCGTTAATTTTACGTTATATTTATTCATGACACATCATTCCAAGTCGTTTGATATATTACATGCCATATTTTAGCACTGGAAATTTTTGAGGGTGTCATAAGGGTACTATTAGAGCACGTGTCATTGTTTCGATTTCAATCATTTTCAAAATGGTTCATTCCCGGAACCTTATTTATTAATTGGCGAAAATAGTAATTTATATCCGCTTCTATCTCGTCATTACGATTTGTTTGATATGCATGTATTACTTAATATATCTCTCCATTGAAAATTGCTAGGTGGGGTCGTGAAGGTATCATTTGTGCACGTGCTATTGAACAGATTTAGATAATATTTGTGAGTGGTTCGCGCCATGTACCATGTTCATCAACTGACGTAAATAATAATGAATAACCGCATCTATCTCGTCATTACGATTTGTTTGATATACTGTATTACTTAATATATCTTCCCATTGAAAATTGCTAGGCGGGAAAATAGAGGTACCATTTGTGCACGTGTCAATGAACCGATTTGGATAATATTTGTGATTGGTTCGTGCCATGAACCATAATCATCGACTGACGAAAACAGATTTTGAAAATCTTTCATAGCCTCGGAGGAGTTAGTTACAGACAGACGGACAGACAGACACGTTTCCCCACACTGATAGCCTAAAGCACCTTTCGGTACTTAATAAGTGGGGATAAATGGGGGTAAGGAACACATACAGAGGGAGGACATAACCCACTCTTTTACCCTTTTTTTTAGCCGTCCACATGCCGTTGGTGAACATAAAGTTGTTTTCATATGAAAGCTCATCTTAATGTTTACTTACGCAATGATGCAACTGTATTCACAAATTTCCTATTCATCTCTGATCATATGTTATATTTATAATCCCATCTTCAATTTATACTTGGTTGAAGCCTTTTCTCATTCCATTTGAAATTAAAGACGGTCAACATATGTTGACAAGGAAGCAGTATTATTGAATGAAGCTCATTAGGAAAAGGAAATATTTCTATATATAAGCGTGGTTTCTGCCTGAGATAGACTACCTTTACATTGGAAACCCTTCAATTCAATCGCAAACAGGTGAGAAGGAATCACAGCTGCATACAACATCTCCTTTTAATCTTCTTCAGTAAAATATAAGCTTAGTGAAAATAATTTATTTATATTTTTCAGCAACATGAATCGACGCTTCGTTTTTCTCTGTTTCGCTATTTGTCTACTGATATATATTTGCTCTGGTGTCATAACAAGTGAGAATAAAATTTATACCTTGTAACTGCGGCTTAATATACGCATTCTTTAGCTTCAATACACTCTTCTTAATCGTTTTTCTTCATTCCCCATTTTTAAGAGTTGCTATGCGATATAGAGGACAAAGGAGCACACCATCTCTGCTTAATAGAGTGTCAACACCTGCTTAATCAAAGTGGTGGTTACTGTACACCGGATGGCGAATGCTTCTGCTTTTAGAGAGTAAGTAAAAATCTAAGAATTTAAAAAGCATTATCATCTGAAATAAACCACTCCCTTATTAACCTCTGTCTGTTTATGAAATACTTTTAATTTTCTTTTTTTTTTAATTTCTGCTTTAATAGGCCTACCAAATACTGAAGGTTTCACAATCAAATGGATTTTTGTCATTTTTCCATAAATACTCTAATAAACATTTTTCCATGAAAACTGATATTATGTATCAAAAATAAAATAAAATATAACAAATGGATTCATGTATTATGTGTCTATATAAATATTAATGAAATATGAACTCAGTGTGGATGTCCGAAGCAGCCAACCTTTTCCTCCAAAGAAACGACACTGTTCCTCGTTGCCCAAATCTTGTTTTTCTGTTTTTATGCTTTGTCGCTTTCTCCACATTTTCTTATATGATGTGGCATCGTCATCTGTAGCAATACGCGACACTATGGCCTACCTTCAAGCACACAGACCCGGGCATGCAATTGAAACGGAAAATTATACATTTCGGAAATCATGGAGGGGTGGTACCAATCATTGTTTAATGAACCAAGTATCTTGACAAACTAAGAGTTCACTATAGTCTCATGTAAGCACAAGCTAAGTAACACGGTGCTTACATGAGAATATGGTGAATTTAGATGACATTTCTTTTTAATTTACTTATTTATAAAAAAAAACCGTTCCTTCTCAGCAGTTCTCAAATTAGTTCTCAGCAGTTCCGTTTGGTAGATTTCAATGCTTCTAAAGCTGTTTAATTGATTTCTTGAATTGACAGATCTAAGTAACTCAAAATGCTCGAATGCTGAGACTTCTTTATGAAACATGTTTGGTGACAATCGATTGCTCCGACTTGTCTGTTTTTAACAGATAAATCTCTTCCCATTTTTTGATAATGTATCTAGAACTGTATCCGAAATAGTGTTTAACCTCAAAAATCAAAGGAATATAAGCAATCGAGTCACATTAATGTGACGAACTTGTTAATATCCAGAATAACTACTTTGTGCAGCTCGGACTGCGGCTAGAGGGTCTGGAAGAGACTCACTGAGTTGCTGGAAAGTGTTCACAGGGATATTGAGCCTTGCTGACTGCAGTTCAGTTGACAGCTGTTGGAGAGGACGAGGTAGGGTATCTATGGAGCGAATAACCTCATCGAGGAGATCCCATAATACTCCAGGGAATTTGAGGACAGGGAAATACTCCTCGTGCTCTTCTAGCTAGGCGATGTCGCATTGCCGTGCCCGGAAGATACCGTCATGCCCACTATGAGCGTCATGGTCAGCAAGGATCGATGCTTACTTAAATGGATTCATATTGTCATCTAAAAAAATGATAAAAATATAAACTCCTGGGGAAACCAGAAATAAATATACAAATGGGAAGAAAATGTGGATATGATAAATAAAGACAAAGTAAATAACAACTCTTTAACCACAACAAAAATTAAGTAATTTTAGGATTAGGTTGTATTTTTCTTTTTACTTAATTTTTGTTGTGGTTAAAGAGTTGTTATTTACTTTGTCTTTATTTATCTAAAAAAATAATGAATCACCCAGAGAATGCCACGAAAACATTCCCCAGACCGTGACGCTGCTTCCGCCAGCTTTTTGCTGTCGACAAATGGCTGTCCACAAACGGTGCTTTTATTGCTGTATGCAACTTGCGTCCATTCGTCAGATGGAGGAAAGAAACTTAATTCATTTGGCCTTTTGCCAATCAGTAGATGTCCAGTGTCGATAAGGCAGTGTAAATTTCAGCCTCTTCCATCGATGCACAGTCCTTAACATAGGTGCAGTCACCACTCGTTTTCTGCGGAACCCCTATACAGCAACGTTCATCTCTATAGAATGCGGAACTTACGCGATCTTTTAATTTCCACCGTCCCCTTTACAGTAGTCTCCTTGGGCATCTATACATCGCTTCCAGCGATCTTCCCACTTCTGGAAGCAATCCTGGAAATCCTCATGTTGGAGCATGTTTAACACCTGCTGCAATTCCGCTTGGATCGCTTCAATGAAGTCAAATCGCTGCCCCTTTTAACCGAAATTTTAATTTTCGGAAGAGGTAGAAATCGCAGGGTGCCAGGGGTCAGCGGTCATGTTGTTTTTGTTGAGGATCGCCTTTCACCGCAATGACGTCCGCAATCTTCAAGGAAGACTTTCCTCCGATTTGCGATACGTGTCGGCGGGAATCTTGCTCCATTCATCTTCTAAATTGGCAAACAACTTGGTGGTGTTCTTTGAGCGGTAAGGCCTGGCTCTCAACTGGTGTTCTAATTAGTCCCAAAGGGTTCAGTGGGGTTGAGATCTAGACTTTGGACTGGCCACCATTTCCTTAAACTAGGTGTTAATAATACCTACTGCATGATAGGGAGCATTGTTGTGCTGAAACAGGTATTGCCCATTACCAAAATGTTCCCGCAATGTCGGTAGCGCAGAATTGTCCAGAACTGTTTGGCACGCTTCGGCATTCATGGTTCCGCGAACTAAAACAAGAGGACCAAGACCATACCACGAAAAACAGGACCAAACTATGATGCCACCTCCTCCGAATTTAACTATGGGTACGACAGTCCTGTAACTATCTTTCGCCGGGCAATCTCCAAACCCGCACACGTCCATCGGACCGCCACCACTGGTAGCGGGATTCATCACTCCATAGGATGGTTTTCCATTGTTCTGGAGTTAAGTGGCGGCGTTCCTTGCACCACTGTAACCGACGGGTCTCATTGGGGGCTGTGATATTTGGCTTGGGAACTGCTACTCGTCCATGAAAACCAAGTACGACGATCTCCCGGCGGACGATAGATGACTTGCATCACTAGACGACGCTGACCGAAAGTTCTGTGCCAACGTTTTTCGAACCTGCTACCGGTGATTTTCACCGTATTTTCCACGGATAAATTAAAAATGTTGTCACAAAATTTTACCAGTGATTTTGAATTTATCAGTGATAAGGAACTGACGCATGCGCAAACTACTGCAACTCATTTAATCAATCAGAAATGTACAGAATAAGAGCATACACTTTTTAACTTAGTAATAGCGATATTATCTCTCTTCACATACCCCTGGTATTATTTTAACATTGCACTTCTTTCTAGCGAACGTTGATTTGTATTTTATTGAGAAAACACTTCGTGTTTATTTCTATATCATTTATCAATAACTGCTCGTACTTCTTTATATAAATATTCTAGTTGCATCTGCAATCGAGAAACAATCGATGTGATATCTTTATTTCCAATGGCTACTCACAGGTACCCCTATTACTATTCACCAAATATTTGTATACCCAGAGGGGGCCATGCCAAAGATTCTGGGTGCGCAACCATATTTATCGTCCGTAAGGGGACCGTTCATAAACCACGTGGTCACTTATTTTCACCTTTTTACCCCCCCCCCTCCCTCTGTGGTCATCAGTGTTCATATATGAACCTCCCCCCTCCTAAAAATTACTTGATCAGAGAAATTAGAATCCCATAAGAAGACATTAAAATGCGGAATTTTGAATGATTATCAAACTAATTGTACCACATGATCATTACTTGGTTCCCTTCCCTCCCTTTTGTGATCATGTGTGGTGAATTCCTGCCCCCCCCCCCCAAATTGATCGCGTGGTTCATGAACGTCCCCAAAGCAATGTTCACGTGGCCGTTATTTGAATCGACCAGTAAAAGAAACGCGAAACTATATACATGTAATTCGTTAACACAGTTAAATTATACATCAATAAAAACTGTGGATATAGTTAACAATGACGTGGTAAGGGGGGAGGGGTTAGGTTAGAAAAAAGTGTAATTGAAGATTTGAACACCAACAGAATTGAAGATTATACTTTTGCAACAGAATAATTTGACCAGGTTTGTCTATACCTGTAAGCACTATTTTCAGTTGAGAGTTATTGGAATGTATTTCGTGTTTTTATAGAATTTTTAATACTTTAGTAATTACTTCACCAAGTTGTTGTTATAGCCATCAAAGAATGCCCACTTGGCCACCACATTCAAGCTCCCGGGATCTTTAGTCGAAAGGAAATTTCTATTAGCAGACAGAGACAAGTCGTGATTTCTTATTCACAGATAAAAATCTCTGATAACGAAAAATAGCAGTCACGGTTATACCTGTGAATGTGGAATCACGGCTTAGCTCATCACTAGTATTCTAATCCTTCGAAGTCTTTTGTAGGTTGTATGATGCGTACGGACGATAATATGCACTTTTGAAGAGGTGTCCGATAACGAATGGCCAGAGAGTGTATTTCTAAATAGAAAAGTTAAGAACAGTAATGGATTTCAAAATTTTATAAGCCGATTCTAGCCTCTGAATGAAATGGAAGGTCATTGTGCTACCAGAATGTCTCGACATATTAATCTCCAGTCATTGAACATCTTGTATGAAAGATAGTGGTTCGACTAGAAGCTCATGTCTTGAAATGCAGTGCGCAGTTATAGACAGGTCCTAAATGCTTTCATGAAAGCATTGAACTTTTCATTTCATAATAATGTATACAACCGCTTTGTAATTGTTTATGGCAAGTTATGTTTATTCCTAGTGCTGAAGAATTTTTGAAATTCTATTTACATGTGTCTACTATCGGCAATGTTTAAGAAAGAGTTAGTGATTATTTTTTATTTATAAGAGTCTTTCAAAGTTCATTTAAATTAAATTTGAAAGAAAACGAATCTTCAAAGGAATTGAATTAACTCAAACGATGCATTTCTAATTACTAACGTAGAATACTTATTATAGAATTAATGGACTAGTTTTATTGTTTAATTCATACAAAGTCAACTTTTATGCCATTTATCATTACAGTATATGTGGAAATATTACAAAAATCGACTGGATTATGACATCTTCAATGGTTTGATAGGCTCTATTAAAACAGAAAAAAATAAACTTTTAGACATATTATAATCTAAGATGATAATTAGGTAGTGCTTTATTTTAAAACAAAATGCTTTGTAAATTTTTACTTAATGTTTAGTCAGTGCACATGCATTTGCCATCCCAGCCACAGTAACCGCCTCTGTGCTTCTTGTTCTCTCGACAGTCTTTGTCACACGCTAAATCGGATTCTGGATGATTGCCTTTAGCGCATTCTTTGTCCAGATCTTAACATGAAGAAAAATGAAAAGTGATAAATAAGAGCACACTGGCAGAGCACACCGATCACAGTGCTTAGGGAAATGTTTTTTCGTGATGTGCAATTATAAGGAGAGCAAATTTTCTAGCTTTGCGCATAGGAAGCGTTCGGCGTGTTCGCCCAGTTATCCAGCATTGAGGATATTTTCGTGAAGAGCAGTGGTCAGTTTATTAGGAAGACACATGACTATACAAATCCGTTGGCATAGCAATTACTATGTACCAACTGATGGTGACAGTCTGTACCAGTATAAAGCGAGAACACACCTGTCAACTCCAAGTGGTTTGACCGTCACCATGGGGAAAACAAAGGATCTGAGCGACTTCGAGCGCGGGATGATACATGGTGCCCGGCGAGGTGGACTGAGTATTTCTGAAACCGCACGTCTTCTAGGCTTTTCCCGAACAATCATTTCAAAGGTTTACCAGGACTAGGTACTTAAACAATCAAAAAACAACCAGTCAGAGACAAGCCTGTGGTCGCAAACGACTCGTCGACCCAAGAGGTGAGCATAGGATGGGAATGGGGGTTGTTCATCGAATAGAAACGTCACGACTCGTCAACTGTGGAATACAACACTGGACCGCAGAATAACATCTCTGAATGCACTACACGCCGTACATTAGCAGGAATGGGCTACAACAGCCGACGGCCAGTCCGGGTACCTTTGATTTCCACCCAAAACCGCAATAAAAAGTCTCCAATTTGCCTGTGATCACCAACAGGAAGAAGTTCTGCTGGTCGGATGAATCCCGTTTCCTATTACACATGCAGACGGCCGGCGCAGAATTTGGAGACAACACCGCAAAGCGATGGATCCCTCCTGTCTGGTATCACTGTTCAGGCTTGTGGAGGCTCTGTAATGGTCTGAGGAATATTTCCCTGGCATACTCTTGGTCTGCTGATACATGTAGAATGGTTAGGGTTACCTGAACATTGTTGCCGACCACGTTCATCTCTTCATGGCTAGTGTATATCCCCCGTGGGAAGGATATTACCAACAGGACAATGCTCCGTATCACAAGGCTCGTATTGTCTTGGAATCGTTCCAGGAGCACGATAATGAATTCAACTTACTCCTCTGGCTACCACAGTTTCCGCATTTGAACCCAATCGAACATCTTTGGGATGAGCTGGAACGGGTTATTCGAGGCATGGTTCCACCACCATCCAATAAGCATCAACTGGGAGCAGCTGTTGCATCCGCATGGACAATCATCATGGAACAATACTTCTAGCGGCTAATTGAACCCATGCCACGGCGAATTCGTGATTTTATAGCTTCTAGGAGTGGCGCAACGCAGTATTAACGGGGTGTTCCTAATAAACTGGCCACTCAGTGTATATTAACGCTAAAAGAATGCGTTAGAAATTAAGTTTTTTGCTTTATTTTGGTAATTGGCAAAGAAATAATCAGGGATCTTACTCTAATTGAATTTCAAAGCTTGAGACAGTGATTTGAATAAATATCTGATTGTTTTATTAAGATTTCTGTATAGAGAAACAGATTCGGCTCTTAATTATGTGTAAATGAATTTTCCGTTACCTGGATTGTGTGTCTCGCCAGAGCAAGTGGATATGAATAGGCAGATAGCGAAGCAGATAAAAACAAAGCGCCGATTCATGTTGCTGAGAAATATACGTAAATTATTATCCTATTATAAATAATATATTTATTTTATATATTAGATTATAAATAATATATTATTTTATATATTAGTGAAGTAGATGAATAATACGCATTATAAGCAGAAGTGGTTTTCTCCTCACCTGTTTATAAGAGTCTACTTGGCGGTTTTCTTCACGAAGCCTTCTCAGTTTGTCTTAGAAGGAAACCACGCTTATGTATAGAAATACTCTCTCTCCCTAATGAACTGATTCATTTCTTCCTTTTCAACAAATGTTGACCTCCTGTTTTACAAAGCAAACGTGTATTGACATTAACAAGGCATAGAATTTGTAAGATAAACATTGAGATGAAGCTCTATTTAATAAAAATTATCGGACCAAGTAGAGATCCGATTTTTAAACGGGAAAATAAATTTTTTTTGATTAATTATTCATGATATACGAGAGGCGTTCAAATTTGACCTGGATTTTGTTTTTTGTAAATTTCATTGTTGTAAAACTCTAAACTGTCATTGTTGGGATGGGAACTACCTCCTGTCATGCAAATGCAGCAGCACTCATCCGGTGAATGATAACAGGATTGTTTGTTTAAACAAAATGGCGGACCACGATGTGTCGACCAAAATGGAACAACGAATAATCAAATTTCTCCATAACGAATATATGAAAGCATTGAAATTCATCAGACACATCAAAGACAGTTCAACGAGTCATGTTTGTCTCGATCATCCGTCTTTGCTTGGTGCCAAAAGTTTGAAAGAGGGCGAGAATCCACTGACAATGAACCTCATAAGGCAAGGCCAGCGACTGCTGTCAATGATGGCATCATCGCACGAACAAATGAGCTGATAAGGGACAACAGGCGGATTCATGTGCGAGGACTGGCTTCAATACTGAACATCAGTACAGGCAGTGTGGAGACCATCATCCACGATAAGCTGAAATTCAACAAGATCTGTGCTAGATGGGTCCCTAAGCAACTCTCCGAGGATCACAAATCCACTCGAGCGGAAATCTGTTCCATGCTGTTGCAGCGATAGGACAGGGAAGGAAACAGCTTTCTAAGGCGTGTTGTGACTATCGACGAGACAAGGATTCATCACCATACTCATAAAAGCAAGCATGCGAGCATGGAGTGGCGACACACTGATTCACCACGACCCAAGAAATTGAAGATGACACCGTAGGTAATGAAAGTGATGGCTACTGTATTCTGGGACATTAAGGGTATCACTCATGTCGATTTTCTGGAAGAACGTTGAACCATAAATGCACCTTACTTCTGTGACATGTTGAGGACATCCCTGAAGCGGGCACTAAGGAAAAAGCGACCAGGAGTCCTTACCAGTCGTGTTTGATTTCTGCAAGACAATGCCAGACTACACACAGCCAAATTGACTATGGATACACTGACGGAATTCAAATGGAAGGACATCTTACCACATCCTTCATACAGCACGAATCTTTCCCCTTGCGACTATCATCTTTTTGGACCATTGAAAGAGTCCTTGTGAGGGCAGAGGTTCGGCTCCAATGAGGATGTGAAAAAGGCTGTCATGACGTGGTTTCGACATCAGTCTGAAGATTTCTACAGAACCGATATCCAGAACGCTGGAAAACATGTGTAGAAAAGCAAGGAGAGTTCTTTGAGAAATAACTGATGTGTGTGTGCGTGTGGTTTCCTGATTTTATAAAAAATCAGTTATATTTTTTATTACTTTGGTGAAGAATTTTTGAAATTTTATTTAGATGTGGAGCTCTTGACAATTTTTGACGTGGAGGTATCAGTGTTTAATTTTTATTTATTGAAAGAACACGGATCTTCAAGGGAATAGTAGAACAATAGATCATACCCTATTTTGCTGGAAGTATCCGTAGAGAAACAATATGACGTTTTATTATGACGTGAATAATATGTCGTTGGACCTACTTTCACTGCAGTAACAGCGTGCACTCTCCTGGGGAGTGGAAAGCCTTTCCACTCCTCCCTAAGTGCGTTGGCGAGGTCAGCAATAGATGTTGGCCGATTCGGTCTGGCCCTCAGTCGGCGTCTCAAATCGTCCTAAAAAGCTTCGATTGGATTTAGGTCCGGGCTCTGAGCGGGTCAGGCCATTTCTTCAACATCCTTGTAATGAAACCATTCTTGTAGGCATCTCGCTATGCAAGCTGGGGCATTAATATAGGTTGAAACAGAAAAGGGTGTCTCCCGAATTGTTTCCACGATGTTGGAAATAATGAATTTTCCAGAATGTCTATATACATTTTACTGTAGCGATTTTCCTTCATTGGAAACAAGGAATCTAGGCCAAACCACGAGAAGGATCCCCAGACCATGAGACCTCCATCACCAAGCTTCACAGTTGGCACAACACATTCTCGCAGGAAACGTTCCCCAGGCGTGTGCCAGACCCAAACTCCTCCATCGAACTGCCAGATGGTGTCACGTGATTCGTTACTCCAAAGAACGTTTCCACTGGTCCAGAGTCTAGCTGTTTCGAGTTTTGCACCACCCAACCGACGCTTAGCATTGACGTTACTGATGTAGGGCTTGTGCGCTGCTGCATGACCATGGTAACCCATGTAATTATATGCGGATAGTTCTAGTGCTGCCCACGCTTAATGCATGTTGGAATTCGTTAATCAGTGATTCAGCGGAGGATATCCGATTTGTACTCACAACGGGTTTGTCATTATCTTTGGTCAACCTGTCCGTTCTTGGGTTGTTTGTTGTTCCAAGACGTTTCCAATTTACCACTCCAAAGATGGCGCGCAGTCTCAGGGACCGCATCATACATTTTTGTGAATATCTTCTTATGAATTTAAAAGAAACAAATGACCACTTCGTGTATTCTCCCAACTTGGACCCTTCTAGAAGTCAGTATGTCATAATTCACGATTTTTTCCCTAGATTCACATGCATAGGACGTGCGGTCTCAGGGACCGCGCGCCACCAAATTCGCTACTAAAATAAATTGATGTAAAAGTCTTTTTTTTTATTTCTTTTTAATTTTTATTACCTAAACATATTCTCCAGTTAATTTGCGATATATTTTTTGTTTATTAATATTTTCCTACTTAGAAACTTTTATTTGAAAACAAATATTTGGAGCGAAACGCAAATAATAATGCAAGTATACTAATGCTATTTTCTGAATTTCAAGAGCAATAACTCTTCTATAAATATAATTTCATATATATTTAACCTCCGTTTATACTAGTTTGAATAAAATAATTTTAAATATCGGGAAAAATTATTTTATAGTTTTTTTATAATAAAAAATAGGCATTTTTATTCTCTGAGAAATGATTGCTATTATTCATTTTTATAATGGTTTTTTATGTAGGAAAATATATATGTAAGAAAAGTTAAAATAGTGCAAACTATCAATTTTCAACTATTTTATTTTTATTAATGCCTTTCCTGAAATATTCATGTTTAATTTTGACGGAAAAAGAAGGGATTTTAAATTTCTTTCTAAAAGTTGCTTTTTTTTTTTAGAGATAATATTGAAAAGTTTTTTTTGAGGTTTTTTATTAATAATGAGGTAAATTAAATGATAGATAAAAAAATTCATGAATTTCATTTTTGAACATTAAATAAAAGTTGTTTCAAAATGGGTGTCACAGACCGCGCGCCACCACCCGTATTACAAACACCCGCGCCACCTCTGGAGTGTTAAGATTGCATTACTGACAGTTGAACGAGACACGTGCAGTAGCAGCATCCAATGATAGTGTAACGTTTGAAGCCACTAAGTCTTCGGAACGACTCATTGTATTATTTTCGCTAGCTAAATGTCTGTCTAAAACTGGAGAACCTGTGTATATTTGTGAGACTAGTTGTTAGGTAAATCAGCAGATACCACATTTCGAAGGGGTATCCGGATTCTTCTGGCAACATAAGGTATTGCTCAATTAGATAAATGCTTAGCTGATGCGTTTACATAAAATTCATAATTCATTAATTTATAGAAAGATAAGAATGCACGAATTTATAATAAAGAAATTTTATTGTTTAGTTTATAAAATCTCAGCTTTTATGCCATCTATTATTACATATTTGTGGAAATAATAAAAAAATCCACTGGCTTCTCACGTCTTTAGTGGCTTGTTAATGCTATTAAAATAAACAAAAAAAATTTATATTTAAAAATTACCAATATTAATTAAATAGATAAATGATAATTAACAATGCTTTATAAATTTTTAGACTTTTTCTTACTCTTTAATATGTGCACATGCATTTGCCATCCCAGCTACAATAACCACCATTGTGCTTCATGTTTTCTCGACAGTCTTTGTCGCAAGCTAAATCGGATTCTGGGTGATTGCCCTTAGCGCATTCAGCATCCAGATCTTAGCATAGACAAGAAATATGGTAAATAAAATCTTGTAAACATTCCAAGGAGGAGCTTTAGCAGTGAAGCAGAAATACATTTATACGTTTATTAAAAAGAAATTAATCCCCCCCCCCAAGATTTAGGATAAGGCAAGTCATCTATTTTTACCCCTTTATCTACACTTTTTACCTCTCCCCATGCTTTTTTTTTTAATCAATAAATTGATTTTCTTGAACATAATATGTAAAAAATGTAAAAAACCTCGTATCTTCTTTCCTTTCTCATCATTTCCGAACGTATGATATATCACATGCCATATGTTGCCATAGTTCTAAGGACCAAGTGACTGCCATTCCCGCAAATCCGATTCCACTGGAACAATTGGGCCTAAACTTCATAGTAATGTAGATCTTGCCTAGATGAATCTGGATACTGGATTTTACGCTTTTACATACCTAAATAGCACATAGATATGGTGCCCTCTCTGAATCCCATCCCCGTAATTCCGACCCCCGTATACAAGTCAAAACCAAACTAAATAGTGCAGATGGATATGCCCATAGTAAGATACACTGATTGGAAGAAAGTAATTGGACACTTTCGATTTTAGACGTTTTGTCGAATTTCTAGAAAAATACTTGACGAATTATCCTGAAATTTCAGGGGTGTAAAAAGGATGTTACACCTCATATATTTCAGGGAAGGTTTTCTCCCGAAGGCAAATAAATAGGGGACCAGCAAAGAAGTGAACTAAAAAATAATGTTTGGAATCACCCTGTAAAAAAATAATGCTTGAAATGCATTGTAGCTGTAACATATGCTTTGGAGGCATGTTTTACTTTTCTGTGTTCATTTGTATGAGAATAGCACGTATATTCATGGAGATATAAAACATTTTAGTAAGTTAACATTTTTACGAAATGTTTTAGTAAGTTAACATTTTTACGAGATGTTTTAGTAAGTTTTTTGTTTATAACACGCAAGATTTTCAACCCAATGCAATCAACCCATTTACAGAAAACTTGACAAACTACAGTACAGACAACACCCTGCAATCAGAATAGAAAAATATTAAATATTTGATGAAATATGAGCATTTTTACTAAATAATGTTTAACTGCGCATGTCAATATTTTTTCATGTCAGCGTAAGGAGAAGAAGTTGATACTGGTGTCCGATCCAAAAATAAAAATTTGGAGAAAACCCCTTATCGTTTTGTTTATTTTTGAGAGCAACTGAAATTCAACTCATTCTATCGGTAATATCTTTCTCAATTTTCGAGGTATTTGCTTTGGCTTTTATAAGAGTAGCTCTTTACATTTGGCTAATAAATTATGCAAAAGACAATTTGATAACGCATGCGCACGCGCAGTTAAACATTATTTAGTAAAAATGCTCATATTTCATAAAATATTTAATATTTTTCTATTCTGATTGCAAGGTGTTGTCTGTACTGTAGTTTGTCAAGTTTTCTGTAAATGGCATTGCATTGGGTTGAAAATCCTGCGTGTTATAACAAAAAACTTACAAAAACATTTCGACCTTTTTAAAGAAGCTTTTATATCTCCATGAATATAAGTGCTATTCTCATACAAATGAACACAGAAAAGTAAAACAAGCCTCCTAAGCATATGCTACAGCTTCAATGCATTTCAAGCATTATTTTTTACAGGGTGATTCCAAACATTATTTTTTTGGTTCACTTCTTTGCTGGTCCCCTATTTGCCTTCGGGAGAAAACCTTCGCTGAAATATATGAGGTGTAACATCCTTTTTACACCTCTGAGATTTCAGGATAATTCGTCAAGTATTTTTCTAGATATTCGACAAAACGTCTAAAATTGAAAGTGTCCAATTACTTTCTTCCAATCAGTGTACATTCCGAATTTCAACCTTCTACCTCAAAAAAATGTGGAAATTATGAAGGAGACAGACCAACATTATAAAACCAATAAGTAGCTCCATTCTTATTCTACTTATGAGGGTCAGTCAAATGAAAACCGGAAATATTTTTTTACAGCTCCTTTATTACAGACAGAGTTGGTACATTATTTTTCAATGTAGTCCCCATCTTTTCGATGCATTTCCGCCACCGAGTCATGAAGGCATGGATACCTCGGGGAAAAAAAAACTTCATAATAGGAATCAGCATACCGAATTTCACTTCTTTATATGCATAAATGCTCCTAGACACTTTGGCCCCCCTCTAATTTTCATCTCCTAAACTCCGATCATAGTGGGCTAATCAAAACCAAACTAAATAGTGAAGGTGCACATGCCCATAATAAGCTACATTCCGAATTTCAAACTTCTACCTCAAAAAATGTAGAAATGATGAAGGGTGATCCAAATCGTGTATAAAATAAAATCTTGTAAACATTCCAAGGAGGAGCTTTAGCAGTGAAGGAGAAATACATTTATACATTTATTAAAAAATTAATCCCCCTTCCCCCCGCCCCCCGAGTAGGGTAAGGCAAGATGATCCTAAAGTCATCTATTTTTACCCCTTTATCTACACTTTTTAATCAAAAATTAATTTTCTCGAACGTAATATGTAGGAAATGTAAAAAAGCTCTATTTTCTTTCCTTTCTCTTCTCATCATTTTCGAACGTAAGATATATCACAAGTCATATGTTGGCATAGTTCTAAAGACTACGTGAATACCACCCCGCAAATCCCATCCCTATGGAACACCTGAACCTAAACTTCCTAGTAATGTAGAACTTGCCTAGAGGAATCTGAATACTGAATTTCACGCCTTTACGTACCTAAATAGCATATAGATATGTTGTCCTCTCTGAATCCCACCCCCGTAATTCCGACCCCAGTGTACCAATCAAAACCAAACAAAATAGTGCAGATGGACATGCCCATAGGAAGCTATATTCCGAATTTCAACCTTCTACCTCAAAAAATGTAGAAATGTGAAGGGGTACACAGTTAAGACATTATAAAACCAATAAGTAGCTCCATTTTTTCGCTATTGAATAATATAGATTATGAGCACTTGAGTAATCGTTCGTCGACAAAGCGATTTCACGTGCGCGCGCCGATGTCAGTAATGCTTAAAAGATGAACAGAAAGTAACAATGTATTCCTTCTTGATAAATCAATTGTTACATGACATGCCAGTATCTTTCAATTCTTTACACTCACTGTTTTAGCACGTGAATTCGATTTGAAGGGGTCCACAAAAAATTCTGTAAAGTTGATACGGCCGAGCTAAGACTTTGATAATCATATTTCTGAAAACAGAATTTGAAAAAGTTAATCCGTTTTCAAGTTATCGTGCAAACTGCTGCCGGACGGACGGTCGGATAAACATACAGACCAAGGGCGCATTCTTATATGTAGCTTTTATGCTAAAGCTCCTAATAAGAGATATCAATGCTAGCAAAACCGTAGGATATTTATATTAAGTCCCAGTTCCAGGAAATGATTTTTTCCCGTGGATTTTACGAGAAATATCTCTTATTTCTTTTGAAAAGATCATACTGCATTGGATTTTCAACCTTTGATTAGCAGTCTGATTGCTTTAATAACGTTTGCAAGTGAAGAAATAGAGATTCCACTCTTGAATGTATATAAATAGTTCTTTTTTGATTCTTACCTGGGTTGTGTGTCTCGCCTGAGCAAGTAGATATGAGAAGGCAGATAGCGAGGCAGACAAGAACGAAGCGTTGATTCATGTTGCTGAGAAATATACGTAAATTATTATTTTATATATTAGTAAAGTAGATAAACAGTATTGGATTTCTCCTCACCTGTTTCTAGGAATCTACTGAAAGAGAAGCGTTCTCCGTTCATCTTAGAATGAAACCGTATTTATGTATAGAAACATTCACTCTTCCTAATGAGCTTCACTCAATAGTACTTCTTCTTTTTCAAAAAATGTTGACTTTCTCTTTACAAAGTAAATTTTTTCTAGTATGCACTCAAAATCTGCGTACACTGCAAAAGGAATGAATAATTGCTTAGCATACGAATTGAAGGATAAATGAGTGATTTTGGGCATTTCTAACACCTGCAATTTCAGTTAGTCAACGTGGAAATGTGTATTGACATTGACGAAGCATAAAATTTGTAAGTTAAACATGGAAATGAAGATGTGCGCATACGCTTTATTAAAACCTGTGTACAAGAAGCTTGTGTTTCCTTTCTTGATCATTGAGATGAAGTTTTATTTAGAAACATTTATATTTTGAGTCTTAGAATATGTAGTTTAGATCCGTTTTTTGAACTAAATGAAGTTTATAAGGTTTTTGTGGTTCATTGAATATTTTTTTTAAATTGAGCTTAGTGAATTAACCTACTGTAACTGATTAATCTCTTAACTACCGTGTCTAAATTCGACTGATGGTCGTTTCATCTTATCCAGTTTTTGCCGCAATAGAAAGCAAAATCCAATTGGATGTGAGCAGCTTTTTATTATAAAACTAGCTGATATACCCGGCGTTGCTCGGTCTCTTTTTTGATGAATTTTTCCAATTTAAACATGAACATGATAAAAACCAAAACAATTTATTCCTAATAACATCTTACGCTTATTCTGTAAACCAAAACATGAAACAAAATTTAATCTTTTTATACGCTGTTCCAAGATCAGACCGGAAATTGATCTACAAAATGCCGGAAATCACTCATTGCTACGGAAATCCCATGCTTACGCATGTGCAATCAATATAAAATGAAAGAGCAGAGAAATTTTCAATTTGGTTTTTCGGTACATTATCAGTAGTAAAGTGATAGTTTGTTAACTTTCTGAAATATTTACATTTTCTTTTTTTAATCGAGAGACGAAAAATGAAGTTCTATATCGTCCTTTATTAGGAGCTTTAGCATAAAAACTACTTATAAGAATGCGCCCTTGGTCTGTACGTTTATCCGTCCGTCCGTCTAATTCAAGTCGAATTCACGTGCTAAAACAGTGAGTGTAAAGTATATCAAGATAATGGCATGTCATATAACAATCGATTTATCAAGAAGAAATCCATTGTTACTTTCTGTTCATCTTTCAGGCATTGCTGACATCGGCGCGCGCAAGTGAAATCGTTTTGTCGACGCACGATTGCTCAAGTGCTCATAATCCATATTATTTAGTAGCTAATCAATGGAGCTACTTATAAAAACCAATAATGTCTTAACTGTGTACCCCTTCATAATTTCTATATTTTTTTGAGGTAGAAGATTGAAATTCGGAATGTGGCTTACTATATGAACTATTTAGTTTGGTTGTGATTGGTACACTGGGGTCGGAATTACGGGGGGTGGGATTCAGGGAGGACAACATATCTATGTGCTATTTAGGTACGTAAAGGCGTGAAATTCAGTATCCAGATACGTTTAGACAAGATATACATTACTATGAAGTTTAGGCCCAGGTGTTTATTGGGGTCGGATTTGCGGGGGTAGTAGTCACGTGATCTTTAGAACTATGCCAACATATGGCTTGTGATATACCATACGTTTGGAAATGATGAGAAAGGAAAGAAAATACAAGCTTTTTACATTTTCTACATATTACGTTCGAGAAAATTAATTTTTGATTAAAAAACTTGGGGAGAGGTAAAAAGTGCAGATAAAGGGGTAAAAATAGATGACTTTAGGATCTGCTACTTACCTTACCGTACTCGGGGGGAGGGGGAGAGAGATTAATTTTTTTAAATAAATATATAAATGTATTTCTCCTTCACTGCGAAAGCTCCTCCTTGGAATGTTTACAAGATTTTATTTTTTACGAAATCGTATCTATGACAGTTTTTTGGATGCGACATGCCAGTTTTTATGTTAATTTGTGAAAAACAAAAAAGTCCGGTAAAAATCCGGAAAAGTGGATCCAGATAATAAAAAAAAATAAGCAGACAAATGATCTCGTTAAATGCCATCACAGAAAACCAAATTTCAAACTTTGGGCTTCCCCCTTGGCCCCCTTCACAAAGCGAAAATCGAAAAAAAACGCAAATCCGTTTTTAGGAAATATCCCCGAGAAGCTTCCCTCCGAGTTTCGTTGTTTTATCTTTATTCCTCGCGAAGTTTGGCATAAAAAAAAAAAAAATCAAAAAATTTTTTGACTCCTCCCCCCCCCCCGAAAAACGAATTTTTTCAGTTTTCGCATGCTTAAAATTCGAATATCGAAAAACGGGGAAACTGTTTTTTTGGCACGGTAGCTAGAAACCTTTCTGTAAAATTTCGAAGATCTGCGTTCACTGAGGGCGGAGCCAGGCGACCGAACGTCCAACCCCTTGGAGGGGAGGGGGAGGGGGGGTCGGAATTTCGAAAAACCCGTCTTAGCACGCCCCTGCATTATACATCCAATGACTCTCACCGAGTTTCGAGTCGGTGGCTCCAGGTAGATTCTGCTGTGCGATGATGAGTCAGTGAGTGGATGATAAAGGGTTGTTTTTATAATGAAAAATTCCTAGTGTTAACAAAGCATTTTTTAATTAAATATCGTTTCACAAAGGCACTCTTGCATTGTTCCAGCTATTCCACCACTGAGCAATTTGTTGTTGGCTTCGTTTTGTAATTTTTTGATGACGTTCAGTTGTAATTAACTATATCCGCAACAATTAGTTTTTTCATAAATCGTTTGTTATGATGTAGGTTTATTTTTTTTTTAGTTTGAAATCACTTTTTTCAGATTTAAAGTAGCAAACACCTAAGAAATGGAATTTAAATGACACAATGGCTTCTCCACCTTCTGTACATGAAGAAAGTGTTAAAGAAGGTCGCAATGTCGCAGTTGCCGATAGAGAACCTTCTGCGGAGTGAGTATCATGTTAATGAGTATGATGAGGGAATCGGGTTATTAATTAATGTTGATAATGCCCTTCCTAGCTTAAGTAAGCCAAAGAAACGAGACTTGGAGACAGGTAGATGCAACGAAAGACGTAATAAGCCAAACATTTTAATGGACTTCTAGGACATCTTTGATCATGCAGTATGGTCCCTTACAGGGTGATTCATAAGTCCCTCTAAGGTTTCGGAGGTCGATAGACCGGTAATGCTCATACAGAGTTAGGACAAAATAATACGAACACCTGTGAAATGAAACAAAATATTTATTAATAGGGCGATGGCCTTTTGTATTAATTACAGTTTGTATCCGACGTTGGATGGGCAAAATACAAGTCTTGCACAACAGTCACAGGGATACATAGCCCCACTCCTGCAAAGAGGTCGTTAATTCAGAAAGTGTCCTCGGAGGCGGAAACTACTGCGCAGCTGGTCTCGAAGATCCCCAACAGAGGTTCAATGATCAGGGGGACTGAGGAGACCAGTCGATGTGTTGTGGTTCATCATCGTATTCATTATACTTGTCTCAGATAATTCGTGCAGTGTGAATGGGAGAACATAGGTCGATCATTAGGAAATGCAGTTTACAGCATTGGATGAAGATGGTCGGCCAGAATACTGGCATAATCCTGTGCTGTATTCCGCCCATGCAGGTCAACAAATGGGCCGAGATCACGGTTAGACATCGCCCCCCACAGCATCACTGATTTCCCTCCATGCTTAACAGTAGGAAAGAGACAGTCAACATCATAGGCTTCTGCTGGTGTTCTCCAAACGTAAACACGTTCAGTTGTATCCAATTTCTATGCTCGCGACATTGCATGCCGTTCACACCGGACAGTTTATGTTGATACAGCTTCCTGTAGATGTGTGTTCGTCTCAGGTGTTATCTGGGATACTATAGTCTTGTGCTTTCTGGCCACAATCAGCTTCTAAAACCTTCTCTCTCTATCAGTGAGCTTCGAATTTGGCAAATGTCTTCTTTCCCTGTTTCTTATAGAATGTCATAACAGTCGATACAGTGCTTCTCCAAATCTCAACAAGGCTGGCCGATTTGGTCACTGAAGTTCCGGCAAAATGGGCCGCAACAATCATGCCTCTTTCGAAATCTGAGAGGTCAGCCTTAACGGGATTTCAACGCTGCAGTATATTTAAGATCGGCACGCTATCATTTCTATTAATAGATTAATGTGTGTACATTCTCGCCCGCTAGGTGGTACGGTTCAAAATTAGAAGGCGGGACTATGCGATAGGTTTCCCTAGAACATTGTATTTACATGGGTGTTCATATTAAGGATTTGTCCAACCCCTGTATCTGCGAATAGAAGGTCTCTCAAAATTTGCATTCGTAAGGTCTCTCAAAGTGTCCCGTACTTGTAGTAGATTTCGCCGCTGGGAGGCCAGTCATAAAGAAAGTCAATTGAGTGATTCTCTTCTTCCATGGGCTCTACGGTCACCTGGAGTTACACAATGTTGCCAAAAAGTGACTGGATACTCCCTAGAAAGCAGATAGACTGGTCATAACGCCTCAACTACGTATTGTGTGGCGATAAAACGACGGTCGGAAGAACATCATACGAGCGCAATCAGTCAACATGAGCGGACGTCGAGAGTTGCATGAGTGGGAAAAGGGCATAGATCATAGGCGCCCACCGATTCGGACATTCCATGAGAGCGATTTCTGACACCTTTCAGATTCCACGGTCAATAGTTGATATTGTGGCGAAATGAAAACGAGAAGGTGTCATAAAACCCGACCAGGAATTCCTCGAATATTGATCGATAGGGACCGTCAAAGTCTTCGACGGGTTGTGAGAGGGAACCGGCTAAAGCCGTTGGACACCATCGCCACAGAGTTCCGGATGGCATCTGGGAGTGATGCCAGTTCCCACACAATTCGTCGAGAACTGTCAGGACTTGGATTCCATAGACGAGGGGCCGCCCATAAGCCGAACATCACACGTTATAATGGGCGCCACCGATTAGAGTGGTGCAAAGCACGTCGCCATTGGACAATGGAGGAGTGGACAAATATCATTTGGAGTGATGAGTCACGATACTTGTTGTGGCACTCCGACGGATGGGCGTGTGTGGACGTGGCGAATGACCAGAGAACGGCACCTACCGAACTGCATTGTCCCCACTGTGAAGTTTGGAGGTGGCGGCATCATGGTGTGGCGATGTTTCTCTTGATTTGGACTTGGTCCCCTGGTTTTAGTGCATGGGTCCCTGAACCCCGCGGGTTACCAAGAATTCCTGGACAATTCAGCGCTTCCAACCCTGTGGCAAGAGCTCGACTGGCCAGCCCAAAGCCCCGATCTGAACACGATTGAGTATCTCTGGGATGAGTTGACAGCCAAACCTGTTCGCCCCAAAACCAACACAGAACTCTATACCATGTTGAAGGAGGAATGGCAGGCTGTAAAAGCCTGACACCTCTATTGTCGTCTACCGCAACCTCGTGGAAAGTCTTCCTAGACGGGTCCTGGCTGTAATGACGGCACATGGCGGACCAACGTCTTACTGAGACTACCACAGCAGCAGATGTACCAGACCCAGGGGGTGGCCGGTCACTTTTGGCAACATAGTGTATGTCAAACATGATGTATTCGTGCTTCCTTTGCCACGTGATTAGATTGTTGCGACAGATAACGATTCATACAGTCCCTGACATTGACCATCAGATGTTGAGATGTGTCTGGCACAAGTTTGAAAGGGAAGAAAGGATTGATGCCTGCCGCGTCACCATGGGTCGACATAAGGTACTTTCAAAACTTGCAGAGATTCTCTAACCTTTGGTATGACCGTTTCCCCTATGTTTAACATGGTTAATGTTTGATGGACTTCCCTGCTTATATGTGGGATTTCGCATGATCACGTTGAGAGTACTTAAGAGGGTCATTCCTAATAAGGTAACCAGTCTGTATTTACTGCGCCTCTCATTGATGTCCCCAATGTAGAATTATATCAGTTTGATGATATAAAAAATTGTTAAAAATTGGTTCTAATTTTACAGCCCCAGATCATCGATGAGACAGACTTCGAAAACAATCGAATCTCTCAGAGAAGCCTCATTCAAGGAAGAAGAAATATTTGGAGATGAAGAG
This sequence comes from Rhysida immarginata, assembly GCA_023313115.1. Classification (NCBI taxonomy): domain Eukaryota; kingdom Metazoa; phylum Arthropoda; class Chilopoda; order Scolopendromorpha; family Scolopendridae; genus Rhysida; species Rhysida immarginata. The sequence continues at coordinate 697,206 of JAHWFO010030585.1, read as the reverse complement.
CCAAAGAAGCCCTCGTGGAAAGAGCGTTTAGAAAAGCATAAAATTTTACGTGTGATTTGGAGAAATGCGCTAATGTTGAGCATGGTTCTGAGCATGATTCTCGCAGTCATTACTGGGGCCTTAATGAGAATGAGACCTGAGCCCTACACTGACAAGGAAATCTTCTACACACAGTTCATAGGAAATCTGTTCACTCGGTCTTTGCGGGTCCTTCTCATACCTTATATTACTGCGTGTGTTATATCAGCAGTGGGTAAGTTGATGATGAAAATCTTTTCTTCTTAACTCTGGTGTTTGGCCTCTCTTCATCACTTAAAATATGAATCTAGGTAGAGTGCGGCCAAAACTTTTGCTAAAGCTGACTCTGCGGACTGTTCTCTATTTTTTGGCAACAACCATACTGGCAGCTTTGATGGGGCTTCTCTTAGGGTTGATCTTTCCAGTGCTTGAAAAACCTATAGTACACGCACCGCAAGATCATACAGAATACACTCTTGGGATTTTAGAGGTTTTATTCAATTTGTTCCTGTGAGTAAGAAAGATTTGAAAACATTGTAGAACGTTTTCTTGATCTGTACATTTATTTCTTTTTCTAATTTGCAGGAATTTGGTTCCATATAATATCGTCTTTGCTTGTATGTACACGGTAAGAAAAATTATTGCCGTAGTCTTACAATTAGAGTAACACTAAAACATAATTTGAAACTAAATTCTATTAGGGTGCTTGTGTACTTTCTCTAGAAATCCTAGTCAATCAAAGATATGTTCGGTTGAAGTCGCCTCTATAGGGTATGATCTCTACTTAAGATCCACCACTTACCATTGTATGATCCGGCCAATCCAGGATTTGTACGCACATAAACAGTCGAGTCACATTAACCTGACCACCTGTTAGTATCCGAAATAACCACCATGTTCAGCTCGGACAGCAGCGGGCTGGGAGACTCAGTGAGGTGCTGGAAAGTGTTCACAGGGATATTGAGCGATGCTGACTGCAGTTCAGTTGACAGCTGTTGGAGGGTGTGAGATGGAGTGTCAATGGAGCGAATAATCCGATCGAGGTGGTCTTATAGATGCTCGATTGGGTTTAAATCCAGGAAATTGGATGCCAAGGAAGTACAGTAAAGTCTTCCTCGTGCTCTTCTAACCACTCACGTACAATTCCAGCTCTATGAGATGCAACCATGCCCAGGAAAGACATGGAGATCAGCAAGGATTGATACGTACTTACATCGATTCATATTGCCATCCACAATGATGAGTGCACCCAGAGAATGGCACGAAAACATCCTCCAGACAATAATGCTGCCCTCGCCAACTTGTTTCAAGGGTGTTTTTTTCTAACGTTCCTCGCTATAGAAACTAACCTAATCCGTCCGATAGAGCAAAAACGTGATTCATCTGAGAAGGCAACCTTTTGCCAAACAGTGGATGTGCAGTGTGAATAATACCTTGCAAATTCTAGCCTCTTCCGCCGATGCACCGTCGTTAGCATTGGAGGTGTCACGATCTATCTGCTGCGGAGCTCCACACATAGCAACGTTTGCTGAACTGTCGTTCTGGGTGCACTTGCGATATCCCCCTGTAGTACGTTGATTTGCCCTCAACCGTTGTTCCCCCTTTTTCATCTGTGGCTCGTGGAGCACCACGATTTCCATGTTGCTTATTTTCTACAGTGTCATTTTGCCAGGCGGGGTACACTTTCACCACAGCAGCACGCAAACAGTTCACAAACTCCGCAGTTTCTGAAATGCTGCCACTCTGCCCGAAAGCCAATAATCATTCTTATTTGTACGTCTGATAAATCGATCCGTTTCTGCATTGCAACATTTGAAATGTTTTTCGAATGCTTTTACAACACACCCATTCTGCTAATGACACGTCTTTTATTGCCTTATTTATTTAGTGCCTTCTGTGATTGGTTATTTAGCTAGCGCTACCATCACAAATAGGAGGTGGACACATTAAAGTGAATCGACTGTTTATCTTGCATACAGTTTTAGAATTTTTGTAAGACGCATTATGCTGCTTATAGACAAGCGGTCCTTTACCCAGCCGCAGCCCGATATGTACAGGGTGAGTATAAAAAGTATCGGGAAAAATATCGTAAAAATAGATTTATTTCAGATATTGCTACAAAACCTTAAAATTCTTCAAAGCACATCCCTTGAGCGTCGACACACTTTTGCCAGCGGCTTTTCCACGACTCGAAGGCTCCCTGGTAGGCGGATTCTGGAAGGTCCTTAAGGGTACGCGTGCAAGCTTCTTTGGCGGCACTTAGGGTCCCATGGTGGTGTCCGTTGAGGGAGGATTTCAATTTTGGGAATAGGATAAAGTCTGCTGGGGCCAAGTCGGGACTGGAAGGGGGGGGGGGGTTGGGTATTGTCGCGACGCCATTTTGCGTCAAGTAGTCGGTCACCTTGGAGCAGGTGTGGCTGTGTGCATTGTCGTGATGCAATTTCCAATTTCTGGCGATGGCTGCGCTCACCCTCAGCATTTCACGCACACGTTGCACGTTGTCGTCGGTTCTTGACGTCGACGCCCGTCAAGTGCGGGGCTCGTCCTCCACACTCTCTCGGCCATCTTTGAGGAGCTTGTGCCACTTAAAAACTGCAGTTTGTGACATGCTTTCATCCTTGAACACTTGGCGAATCGTGCCTAACGTCTCCGTACCGGATTTCCCCAGTCCAACGCAAAATCTAATGGCGTACCGCTGTTCAATCGTATTGAGTTGCACCGAGTCACTCGATAGGGATCCACAATAACTTTGATCTAGCCTGAACAAACGCTCGCAGGCGACTGACGCCTTGCTTAGTTTGAAGGACAGACCTCACACCATCAAGGACGCTCGGTGCGACCGCGTTGCGAGCTGCAGTCACGTTAGGAAAAAAATTGTTCCCGATACTTTTTATACAAACCCTGTATTTGTCAAAGAAAGCTTTTGATGTTCATTCAAACTTCTCCGCCGAACTTCACTTTTGGGATAGCACACTCTAGTAGATATCGCTATCCTGGCTTATGCCACAAGGTTTCGATCAAATGATTACAAAAGGGGTATTGCGCGACTCGTGTTCCATTTCATTCCAGCACATTTTTACTTGCAATCAAACAAGATGAGTTTCATGATCTTTGGCTTATGGGCAGTAGCCCAACCTTTGTAGCCCAAACCGTCACTTGTTGTGCCACCGTGTTTTGATTCCTGTGGCTTTTCACTTTTGGATAATATGCCCGTACTATTGAATTGGGCAGATTCAACTTGTCTTCTGTTGTTGTATGCTCAGGCCTCTTTAGAGTCAGTGAGCAGCTTGAACGGTATCATGTTCAGTTGTTACCACAAATAACAATTTCCAAAATTTTGAGTAGGCTTACTGCTAGTGTTCTCATGATTTAGGCAAAGGATGCAGCAGTAGGCTTTTAATGGTGTTCTGTTTCAAATGATCATTCAGTATGTATCAACATAGGTTTATTTCATATTTGGCCAGTATGAAATAAAGAATAAAAGTATGGTTTTAAATTTCAGGAAAATGTTAATATCGCAGAGGACGAGGAATCGGAGAGTGAGGATGTGGGTAAGCGTTTGCAAGAAAAATGTTTCATGTTAAATGTATTCAGTTTTAATTAATTCATGTGTATTTGAATCTTGTCTAGATATGAAAGTGGATTCCAGTAATTTTCCCGGAACAAATTACATGGGGATATACATATTCTCAGTCTTTATTGGCCTCTCTCTCTACCATTTGGGCCATTCTGTCGATTGGGTCCTATGTCTAGCTGACACGGTGCGGGAGCTTATGCGGATGATTACCTACTGGGTCTTATGGTAAATATTTAACTGTGTTACTAAAGGAGGAAATTTTTAAAAGATGAAAGTGAAATTCTTTATTTTTTGATTTCAGGATATCTCCGATTGGTTTATTCTTCCTTCTCACTGGTAACATCATAGCAATGAAGGACATATCAAAAAGCATTGCACTTTTCCATAACTTCCTTCTGCTTTTCATAATCGGCACATTTGCTCACTGTATAATTGTCATTGTTGGGTTGTTTCTTCTTGTTACACGTTCGAATCCTTTGAAATATATTTTCAATATTTTATGGGGTCTGTTTACCACTTTTGCTACTGGAACCAGGTGAATTATCCATTCTTTAAAATTATTTCTAGATCACACTGTCCTATCATTAATATGAGAACCCTGTGTTTTAAAAAAAAAAGCTTTTATTGTAGGAGGGTCAGCCAAAAAACACCAAAGCTTTTAACACAATCTTAATTCACAGATTACATCTTTCTCACTTCATCCACTTGGTCCCATCAGACCCAGCATCTATCTCGAGTGGATTTGTTCCCCAAATGTTCTGCTGGTAACATTAGAATATCTCGAGTTTGTTGCGTTGTGGAAGCTCCGTGTTTCTGATTCATAGAGAAGATATGATCAGTGGTTGAAAGAGGAGAATTTTGGATTTCCCTCTTCCACAGGCACCATTTGAGAGAGGGCGAACGCTATGACCGTTTGTTCGCTTCTTCTGCATATTTTTTCCCGTAAGTGATACTCTCTATTCCTGTGTCATTGCCTTAATATTGGAAGTAAAGTGCTTATTTGGCCCGAATATCTAATATTGCACAGCATTAATGGTTTCCAAGAAGCAACTCTATACCATAACCATGACCTACTCTTATTATTACTGATCTGTTTTTAGCGATACTGTCCTATTGTTCTCTGCGACACAGTCACTTTGGCGCTACTTAGGCTCTCTTCTTTAACGCAGTTTTGTATGGTTAGATTGGGATACGAGGGGCGTTAAAATTTGATCTGGACTTTATTTTTTATAAAATCAGGAAACTACAAAAACACACAAACTCACTAGTTATTTCTCAAAGAACTCTCCTTGTTTTTGAAGGGGCGTTTGGAGGATGTGATAAACTGTCTGGAGGATGTGATAAGCTGTCCCATTTGAGTGTCCATAGTCAGTTTGGCCGTGTGTGGTCTGGCATTGTCTTGCAGAAACCAAACGCCACTGGTAAAGAGTCCTAGTCGCTTTTTCCTTAATGACGGCTTCCGGGACGTCCGCAAAATGTCACAGTAGTAGGGTGCATTTATGGTTTGACGTTCTTCCAGAAAATCTACATGAATGATACCCTTAATGTCCCAGAATACACTCGCCATCACTTTCGTTGCCGACGATGTCATCTTCAATTTCTTGGGTCGTGGTGATTCAGTGTGTCGCCACTCCATGCTCGCATGCTTGCTTTCATGAGTATGGTGATGAATCCATGTCTCGTCGGTGGTCACAACACGCCTTAGAAAGCTGTTTCCTTCCCTGTCCTATCGCTGCAACAGCATGGAACAGATTTCCGCTCGAGTGGATTTGTGATCCTCGGAGAGTTGCTTAGGGACCCATCTAGCACAGATCTTGTTGAATTTCAGCTTATCGTGGATGATGGTCTCCACACTGCCTGTACTGATGTTCAGTATTGAAGCCAGTCCTCGCACATGAATCCGCCTGTTGTCCCTTATCAGCTCATTTGTTCGTGCGATGATGCCATCATTGACAGCAGTCGCTGGCCTTGCCTTATGAGGTTCATTGCCAGTGGATTCTCGCCCTCCTTCAAACTTCTGGCACCAAGCAAAGACGGATGATCGAGACAAACATGACTAGGTGAATTTCAGATGCTTTTATACCTTCGTTGTGGCGAAACTTGATGATATTCGTTGTTCCACTTTGGTCAACACATCGCTGTCCTTCATTTTGTTTAAACAAACAACCGGTTTTCATGGCAACCGGGTGAATTGGTTCTGCATTTGCATAACAGGCGGTAGTTGCCATCCCAAGAATGAAAGTTTAGATTTTTACAACAATGAAGTTTACTAAAAATAAAGTCCAGGTCCGATTTGAACGCCCCCCCCCCCCCCCATATTATTCAGTTTGTGTGCAGCTAACAATTAAAAGTTTCATGAATGTGGGGGCAATTTCCAGTAACATTTTTATGCTCAGAAGAATGATATCCACATTAAAACCATTTAAAGAATTCCTATTTTGCTTTTTATCATACCTGCCAAATAGTCCACAATACCATTATTTTGTGATACTTTTTGCCATAACTTTCTTAAAAGGGTGGAATGGTATATTTGCACAAGCATTTATGACATAAAGTTAATATTCTGGCACACTCTAATTTCGCCATGCCAAATGTCGATTAAATTTTAAGAGGTTTAGCTCGGAGTACTGTTATTTGGCTGGATATAGGTAATTTTTTTAAATGAAAATCCCGATCTCTTCCCAATGGTTATTCAGATGCCATTAATTTATATCTAAAAATATTTTTCTCAATGAGAGGGATGTAAATTAACATCTCTTAAAAGACCTTACCAATTGTGATTAAAAGACGAAGTTTAAGAAACCCTTTAAATATGTATTAATTTCATTTACTTCCGCTGTTTGCCGTTTCAGAGGTCTTAGTTGCACAAAGGTTGGTCATACAGTTGCATGGGTACAGATAAAAATTTTTGACTAATATTAATGATAGGACAAGTGTATATTTTAAATTGATTAGACGTGAATTTACAACGTCTTTCGTTCTTTGCATAGTGTTAACGCCATTCCTTTCAATTTATACTGCGTTCAAGACCGGAATCACGTGGACCCCAGAGTAGCTCAATTGGTTATCCCTTTTGGAGCAAACATTAATATGGATGGACGAGCACTATATATAGCCCTCATTTCTTCTTGTATCTGTAATCTGAGTGGGATAAAATTAACAGCATCTGGTATAGCATTCATCTTGTAAGCAAAGATGAAAATAAGTGTGTATTGAAGTATTGCTGCAGACTCCAAGGTGAGACAATTTCTTAATTTCTTTCCAGCATCTTTTCTATTGTAGGAAGCGTTGATATATCTCCCAACGACAGGCAGGAGTTGCCTAGATTGATAATTTCTATGTTAAGTCACATGGGTATTGACACGGAATATATCGAAAACGAAATTGATTTATTGTTTTCGTTTGTTTGGCTTTTGTAAGTCGAATTAATCCAGTTAAGATGTTATTGAAATAGCTTGTATAGCTGATTTCTTTTTAATGATTTTTCGTTCTTAGAGATAGGATACAGTCATGTGCCAATGTCTTTGGAGATGCGCTTGGAGCTAAGATCATCAATGTTCTCAACAAGAAGGACTTGAGTGATCCCGAAGAGAAACCTTCTGAAATTATTTTACCTACAGAATATATCGCTGACGATCGATACTGAAGGACATTTCTTTTCTTGGGATTATACAAAACTGCTTGACAATATCAAGATCTCTTTTTTAGCAAACAGTTATCTCGTACGTGTCTTACATGTTATGTATCAGGACCTATGTATTAAATTATATGAATTTATTCGAGTGCCTAAATTCTTCATTCCTTTCCAATAGTAATAAGATCATACCAGATTTTTGCTGACTGATCAATTTAATCTTCCAAGAACAAGCCGAGATGGTTTGCGTCTACGGTCAAGCACATAGCAATGGTAGAGAGGCCCCACGGATTTTCCGAGCTACGTATCCTAATAGATAGCATCAACCAAGGCAAAAAAAAAACAGGCTGGAGTTTTCGAAAGAGCGAGGCAATCCATGAAGCGATGTGTGGACGGGTGAACGATGTAATATATAATGTCATGTACCGGTACTAATTGCTTCATTGCACACTTACCATTCATTTCCGGACATACGTTGATATGAACTTTTTGGTTCTCTTTTCTTGTCAGAAATCATCTTCGGAAATTTGTCCTCTTACTTTTTATTCATTCTGTAGAATTTTTATACCGGGTGAATAACAAATCCCGGAACGGTCTAATATCTCGAAAAATACACGTCTTATCAGAAAAGAAAAGATACGTGTTTTTTCAATTGATCCAATCGTTTTGGAGATAGAGACACTGAAAATGTAGCAGCTTTAATGTTTTGAACTAATTATATCGATGAAGACAAAGAGATAGAGGGTGGGTCTTAGAGGCATTCCTGTTCTATTTTTTGATGGTTTTTAAGAATCCGAAGTCAGACTTTTAAAAATCCAAAATTTGAAAATATTGAAAATGGGGTTGCTCCCTACCCCACCACTTACGAGGGGTGCAGGGGGCTAATTTTTGCACCATTTAATAGCTTTCAAAAATATTTGACACGTATTTTTTCTCTTTTGGACAAGACTTGTATTTTTCGAGATATTAGACCGTTTCGGGACTTTTTTTTTCACCCGGTTTAAAATTCATGTGTACATTTCAGGTGCCTCCTTCATTATTGATAAAATAAAAATCTTTAACAAACTTGGACTACACTGAGTGGCCAGTTTATTAGGAATACTCCCCCCCCCCCCTGAAACTGTATTGCGCCACACCCAGCAGCTATAACAGCACCAATTAGCTGCTGGAAACATTGTTCCGTGATGTTCGTCCATACAGATGCAACACTGCTCCCAGTTCATGCTTATTGGATGGTGATGGATCCATGCCTCAAATAACCTGTTCCAGCGCATCCCAAAGATGTTCGATTGGGTTCTAATCCGGAGACGATGGTGGCCAGAGGAGTAAGTTGAATTCATTATCCTCGTCAGAGGAGTAAGTTGAACCATTCCCTGACGATAACGAGCCTTGTGACACGGATCATCGTCCTGCTAGAAGTATCCTTCCGATGGGGGAAATACAATAGCCATGAAGGGATGAACGTGGTAAGCAATAACGTTCGGTAGCCCTGTACATTACGGCGTTGTTCTACAGGTATCAGCGGACCAAATGTATGCCAGGAAAACATTCCCCAGACCATTACAGAGCCTCCACCAGCCTGAACACTGGAAACCAGACAGGAGGGGTACATCCCTTCGTGCTGTTACCTCCAAATTCTGCATCGGCCATCTGCATGGTGTAATAGGAAATGGGATTCATCCGAACAGCAGACCTTCTTCCAGTCGTCGACGTCTAGTGTTGGTGATCACGGGCAAATTGGAGACCTTTTTTGCGGTTTTGGGTACGCGGACTGGCCGTCGGCTGTTGTAGGCCATCCTTGCCAATAAACGGTGTGTAGTGCGTTGAGAGATGTTATTCTGTGGTCCAGTGTTATACTTCACGGTTAGTTGATGAATCGTGACGTTTCTATTCGCATGAACAAGCATTCCCATTCTAGGCTCACCCCTTGGATTGACGAGTTCTTTGCGACCACAGGCTGGTTGTTTTTTGGCTGTTTAACCAGTCCTGGTAAACCCTTGAAATGGCTGTTCGGGAAAAGCCTCGCTGGGTACCAACTATCATCATCCGCGCTCGAAGTCGCTCAGATCCTTCGTTTTCTCCATGATGACGGTCAAACCACTTGCATTTGAAAGGTGTGTTCTCGCTTTATATTGGTACCGACTTGTCACGTGACCAAATGATACGTAGTAATTGCTATGCCAACGGATTTGCATAGTCATGGGTGTTTCTAATAAATAGCCACTCGGTGTATGTCCGTTGTTACTGATGAAGGAGGCTTAGCCTAGTAATGTAAAGGGTGTCCCAAAATGAGCTGAGATTTTAATTTTTCAATAAAACATATTTTCCATTGGAAAATTCATAATATTTTTGCTTTATTAGAAAGTAAGAACATGGAGATTGTCTGGTACAAAACATCTGACAAATGACCGCCCTGGTCTTGGTAGCACAAATTCACTCTTTTAAGGAAATTTTCAATAACATATTTGCTGGAAAATTTCGGCAATGTTCTGTCGAATTTCATCGTTGAGGTCCTCAGTTGTATGTGGTTTATTGACGAACTCTTTATCCTTAAGATAACCCCAGAGAAAGAAGTCTAACGGTGTCAAGTCCCAAGATTTTGGCAGCTAATTCACATCAACTCGCTAACAAGGCCATAAAATATTTCTTGCTATACCTGCATAGTTTTATTGGCATGTTGCACCGTCCGGTTGAAACCACCTGCTTCCACATCCATATCATCAAATGCCTACTTGTTGACTGCGATGACGGATTGATGAGGAAAAATTTTCTTCAATTCCTTCACTTACACCGGCTATGTTTGCATTCGAACGAGCTGTACAAGGTCGGTCATTGCTTTTTTTTTGTTTGCAATTGAAACGGTATACTTAAATTTATTGATCAAATTCACCACAGTGTTACGATAAGGTGCTTTACGGTGACCAAAAGTAGCGCGATATCTGCGAACAGTTTATGTAAAATTTTCACTATTTTTGAAGTGAATTTTTACAATTTTTACGCTTTGTTCGATTGTGTAGTTTTGCATAATTTAATCTCAATGTAATCTTTCACCTGTAACGAACCACAATTTCGAGATGGGTGTTCATATTCTTTGATAAAACATGTAATATATACTGGTAAACTTGAAGAAGCATTAACTAATAATTACCAGTAGAAGAAGATAGATGAGATTGTTTATTACGTGTAATTTTAATGAGAAAGTTTAAAGCGATTAATTTGTTTTCTCTTTGTTGAACATTGTTGAAAAATTTATTTGATGGACGCACTTCAGCTGACAGTTCTAATAATGCGACACGTTAATTTTAATATGACGTGCACTGTTTAATTAAACGCTAAGTTCTTTTTCAGTTGTGTGGTCTTTTAATTTTTTTTGCGATATGACAACGAGTTTCAATACTTTTAAAGATTTTTCTGTCGTATCTTGTTAGCTTTGTATTGATTTGAGTTATGATTGATGGCGAGGAAGAGTCGTTTGTGACAACGTCTAGGAAGGAAAGTCCCTCGGAAGAGGTATCCGAGACGCCAGTTGCTCCCCCAGTGAAGAGGAGGAAGAAGAGGCGGAGAAGGAAGAGAAAGAAGCGGAGAAAGTTGTTTAGGTGAATTTCTTATTCTTTTTTATGAATCTGGAATATAGATAGACATAAAGGTAATGTTCTGCTTATGTGTGTTTCAGCTGTGCTTTAGAGTAAGAATTATAATTTTGTAACCGTTAAAAAGGTCATAAATAAGCACTAGAGTTAATGCTACAACATAAGATAAAGATATTAACTTCAAAACTGAATGAAATACACCGTGACCTGAATTTGAACCAGGGACACGAGAATCTAGTTCTTCATCTCTAACAACTGAAGCGTTTTCATCAGCTTTTTGATGCTTCGGAAAAGGTGAATCCTAATCTGAAGATTGGATACCTGCCCTGTTATTGGGCCTTTACGTTGCTATGAAAGGAATAAAGAACTCGTCTTGGAAAAGCAAAATGGTAGTTTTTTAATGAACCTACGCGTTTGAACTACACTTCTTCAAGGTAACGAACGACTACAACCAGGTCGGTTCCCACCACCGAATATATGGTGATCGTCCACCAATCAGGAAAAGGGCACTTTTCACTGATTGGTGGGCTACAAAATAACTCATTTTTACAGAATAAATGGAATAAATTTACAAAACAATGATAGATAAAAATTACATGAACGATACTTCAATAACAATTGGTGCTCTTATATGGGATATTATAATTGAAAACATTATACGGGAGACTGCAAAATTTAAATATCGCTGGATTGGTCAATCGTTCGCTGGGTACGCCGTCTTCTATTCGGCCGGTTGACGATACTGTTCACAGCTTCAAGGATGGGGTCTTTTTCAAAGTTGGTCTGATTATTCAGAATTCTGTCCTTATCTGTTTTTAAGTAATCCAAGCGAAATCGCAGCAAGTGTTAAACATGCTCCAACCTGGGAACTTCCAGGAGTGCTTCCAGAAGTGGGAACATCGCTGGAAGCGATGTATAGATGCTCAAGGAGACTACTTTGAAGGTGACGGTGGAAATTAAAAGATCGGGTAAGTTCCGTATTTTATAGAGGTACATTTCGGGAAATTTTGGGTGGCACCTCGTATACTTGGAGATAGCCTTCTTGTATCTTGTGCGCGGCGGCCTAGTTGGTATGCTGGAGCATTAACTCCAGTTGTTATTTACAGAGCTCGAGAAATTCTATATTTTGGTAGCCATTTGCTACCAGAAATTCCATTTTGGCTACTGGCCAATACGGTATCTGGTGGCCCTCCTTACGCTATACAATATAAGCTGTTTCTCTCTTTCAGTCGCGAGACTGCACAGTTGATCGTTGAGTTTCTGAAGTGGAGAAATTTGAAGATTTTCCTCAGAAAATATGTGAGTGAACTGAGCATGATGGTTGCTATGTTGCTCGCTATCATTATCGGGAGTTTCCTTCGGCTTCGTGAGCAACCGTATTCAGAACTGGAAATCTATACGTATACATTTCCAGGTTAGTTTGTTTGTTATGATGGTATTCTCTAGAGCCAAACCCTCATTGCATGTTAGTGTAAGATTTGTTTTGAATTTTTATAGGAAAGGTGTTTTTGCGGGCGATGCAAGGGCTTCTCTTGCCTCTTGTGGCGACGAGCGTAATCACGGCCCTGGGTCGATTGAAGCAGTCGACTGGGGTTCGACTCGTGTGGATATCGCTAGTCTACGTCGCTTGCTCTTCGTTTGTCGCCGTTTTTTTCGCTGCCATTCTCACTGTTACCATTTACCCTGGCGAGAATTACAAACTCGTCAAAACAGAAGAACAGGATACTGGTGAACGTTTACAACGATTAACGATTCTTGATGCAATTGCCAGCCTTCTCATGTAAGATTGTAAAGTTTTAATTATGTAAGAGAAGAAATAGCCTCAAGAGATTTGAATACCTGGTATAAAGGGTGAGTCAAAAGTCTGTTACTATCCACACAATTTTAAAACGAGTCGTGATACAAAAAATCTGTTGCAGACAACATATAGGAAGTTAGGTGGGGCTAAACAATGATGGTATCAAATTTGACCTTTGACCAACTTTGTAACCATTATAGGTAGAGAAAAATTTCCAATTGTAAAGATGTAGAGCTCAAAACACTGATTTTCACAAAAAAGGTTACAAATAAACACTATAGCCGGCTAGTTGACTGAAAGCGTTAATGCGCAGGTCTTGCCGCTCTCGAAACCAGAGCATGTTCTATGGTCAGACGACGCTAAGTTTTCCCGAGATGGAGTAGTTAACAGACATAACCTTCATGACTGGGCATATGTGAACTTCTGAGAGCTGCAAGATGCAACACATCAGCAGAATTGGAGAATACCGTATATACTCATGTATAAGACAGTCCCCTTTTTAGAGGCCAAAAAGGCAAAGAATGATTTGTCCTATGTATAAGCCGAAGACTAAAATCACTTCTAGACTGATGTCGAAATTAAAGTTTATTGACAAAATTACCGTAAATTTATACATTGAAAACAAAAAAGAGCTATCCAGTTTATAGATTCCTGCATTGTCACTGTCAGAATATGTATCCTCAAAAAAAAGGGGTCGATGTCTTCAAAAAGCGCATCGTCTTCCGTTCCATCCAAAGAATTGCTGATGCCACACTTCAAAAATGATTTTCTAACTATCTCTGAAAGGATGTCATCCCAAGCTTTCTTCATCCATCTGACAACCAACTCAAGATTAGGTCTCATCATATTGCCTCCCTTTATGGATTTCTGTTTGGCATCTTGGTGGGACCTGTTTTCTACAACGGTTGTCTTACAGGACCAAAGTACACAAAAAATGATATTAGATGGATTCACCTCAGACTCTTTAGACAATTTGCCTTTAGTGCCGTATGACCGCATATGGTTCCAGCATGGTGGGGCACCTCCACATTTTAAAGCCATTGCACGTCAACGACTGGATGAGATGTTTCCACCTCGATGAGCTTCTGTTCATTGGCCCCACGTTCGCCTGATTTGACGCCACTTGATTTTTTTTCCTTTGGATATAAATCAAGGACAAGGTGTATGCCATTGTTTATGGTATTATTTTCGTTTGTAGTGGGTTTATTTTTTTGTTGTTAAAATCACTGTTTTGAGCTCTACAACTGTACAATTGGAAGGTTTTCTGTACCCGTAACGGTTCAAAGTTGCAAGGTGCAAAATTCCGAGGTCAAAGATCAAATTTGGCACCACTATTGTTTAGCTCCTACCTAACTTCCTATATGTTGCCTGCAACAGATTTGTTGTATCTCCATTCGTTTAGAAATTGTAAAGGAGGTAACAAACTTTTGACTCGCTCTATATATGGGGGATAATGAATTCTGTAATACGCTAATGGAAACAGTGTTATACCATGAAGAAATGCTTGTGGGTTAAATTAACATATTGCTTAACATGTCATATGACATATTTGTTATAATGACTATATTTTGTATGAAGTTAAATTAGAATCATATGACATTTAACTAATCATCTAGGAATATCCAGTTTTATACGATTTAGTACATTTTTAAGGTCGGAAAAAGGTAGAAATCGCACGGAGCGAAGTCTGGCGAGTACTGTGGATGTTCCAACGTTGGTACATCATGTTTTGCTAGGTGTTGGCGCACCAAAAAAGATCTGTGCGTTGGGGCATTGTCGTGCAAAATCATCCAGTTTTTTTGCTTCCATTTGTCCTTACGTAGGTGCCAAAAGTTTGCAGAAGGGCGAGAATCCACCGGCAGTGAACCTCATAAGGCGAGGCCAGCAATCACTGTCAATGATGGCAGCATCGCACGAAGAAATGAGCTGATAAGGGACAACAGGCGGATTCATGTCCGAGAATTGGTTTCAATACTGAACATCAGCGCTGGCAATGTGGAGACCGTCATCCACGAAAAGCTGAAATTCAACAAGATCTCTGCCAGATGGGTCCCTAAGCAACTCTCCAAAGATCACAAAACCACCCGGGTGGAAATCTGTTCCATGCTGCTGCAACAATATCACAGGAAAGGTGACCGACGAGACATGGATTCATCACCATACTCCTGAAAGCAATCGTATGAGCATGGAGTGGCGACACACTGACTCACTAAGACCCAAGAAATTCAAGATGACACCGTCGGCAACGAAAGTGATGGCGACTGTATTCTGGAACATTAGGGTATCATTCATGTCGATTTTCTGGAAGAACGTCGAACCATAAATGCACCCTATTGCTGTGACATTTTGGAGACGTCCCTGAAGCCAGCACTAAGGAAAAAGCGGCCAGGACTCCTTACCAGTGGTGTTTGTTTTCTGCAAGGCAATGCCAGACCACACACAGCCAAAATGACTATGGACGCACGGAAGGAACTCAAATGGGACATCTTACCACATAGAACGGATCTCTCCGTTTGTGACCATCACCTTTTTGTACTATTGAAAGGGATCTTGGCAGGGCAGAGGTTCGGCTCCAATGAGGAAGTCAAAAAGGCTTCCTGGCGTGGTTTCGCATCAGCCTGAAGATTTCTACAGAATCGTATCCAGATGCTCCCAGAATGCTGGAAAAAATGTGTAGAAAAGCAGAGAGTTCTGTGATAAATAATTCGTGTGTGTGGTTTTTTTTTGTAGTTTCCTGGTTTTATAAAAAATAAAGTCCAGGTCAAGTTTGAACGTTCCTCATAGAAGAAAGGGCCATCACAAAACATCATAGGTGGTGGAGAAATGGGTTCCAGTAGATCTATATTATGTGTATCTTCGTCACCCTAAACGTGAAACAACCTAATTATAAATTCGATTCACAACCAAATTATAAATTCGATTTCAAAAGTCTCCTATGAAGATCATGTTGGTGATTACAAAAGTCTCCTTATCCACAAGACTTGGCTGATTATGTTTTGTTCCTAATAGAGAAACCTGAGGTGAAAATTGTTTTTTCCCCATTCTAATTCACATATTCAGAAGACTGTGATGAGAGAATTACACTATTTTGCAAAGTCCGACTTCTACAGAAGCTTTCAGAAGCTGTATCACTGTGCTAAAAATGTGTGCAATTAGACGGCGTGTATATCAAAGGATAAATTGGTAATGCCAGTCTTAAAGCTTAGTAGATATGCTTAATGATATTCCACCATCTTTCATGTGTGCTTATCTGTGTAGATAAAACGTTGTGAAATATTAAATTCCCATATTATTTTGAATTTATCCTTACGGGTAGTGTGTATTGATTACAAAGTGATTAGTTTTTTTTACGGAATTTCCTTTGTAGGAATCTAATCCCTGAAAACTTAATGGAATCGTGTCTCTACTCAGTAAGTAACTTTAAAGTTGTTTATATTGCAAAATGAGATTAGATAACCATATTTTAACTATGTCTATCCTATCTTTATTAGCATGCAGCATATGCTACATATAAAGGGCCAAAGCTAGTCAATCTGTCGACTGCGGAGAGGAACAAGCTTATCAGTATATACATTACTTTTCCAATATATTTTTTAATATTTCATGAATATATTCTTTTTTGTCTGTTTCTCTGATAGATTATTTATTGAAGTGTACTTTACGAATTTTTTTATCAGATAACGATACACATTGGCAATACAAACAACGAGTGAAGAAAGAACCCAATCTGTCGGGTTTGGTTTTTGTTTGTATTTGCGTTGGAATCGGACTGAGAGGCTTGCAAGAGAAAGGCGAGCTTATGCTCGATGTTATTGAATCAATAAATTTAGTTCTGCTCCAGTTGGCAAAATGGGCTCTTTGGTAAGTTCTTGTGGGAACTGTGGTATATAGACAAGTAATTAAGTTAAAATGAGAATTATTGGAGATAATCATAAGAAATCTAAGGAAAATTCCACCAGGGACCAAGAGCATCCCGAAATTGTTTTATTCTGAGCGAACCGTTAGAGATACGAAGTTTTGCCGATAGATGGTGTTAGGGGTACGTTTCAGCTGTATTTGTGCCAAGCGGTGTCATCCTATGTCCACGTGATTTTGAGTTTGAGCTGTTTTTGTCACTGTTTATGCTGGTCATGTTTCGATTCTTGATATTAAAGCTGAAGAAAAATGCGGCTGAAACCCAGAGACTGTTGAAGGAGGCTTTTGGTGGACAAGCTTTAGGCCAAACCCAAACATTTGAGTGAGCTTAAGCGTTTCAAAGATGGTCGGCAGTCTGGGGAAAACGGCAAGCATTCTGGTCGACCGTCAACAAGGACAACTCTGGAAATTACACTGGATAAAAAAATTAAGTTGACACCAAGCAAAAAATTTCTTTTCACTTTTAATTTAATAGAAAACAATATGTAAGAAATATGAAAAAAATACACGTAAATGCTCTTGCCTTGAGTCAAATTATCATGCAATTACTTTTTGCAAAAATAAACAAATTTATGCAATTACTTTCTGCATAAAAATCGTTTCTGTATAGGGTATACAAAATATTATGTTGACATTATTTTGAATATTAAATTTCGAACCAATAAAATGATTTTTTGCAAATCAACATATGTGTTAAGAAAGAATAAAAGATTGGGGTGGTGTTGATTTGATTGAATTCTTTAAAATGGCTCCTGTTAGGGTATTATCAAGTGTTCAAAGAATGACTGTTGTGAAAGACTATGAAAGATTGCAGTCATTCAGAAAAGTGGCTCGTTTACATAATATTTCTCATGAAGGTGTGAGGCGAGTGGTGGAAAAATACAAAGAAACAAATTCAACCCAAAACAAGGAAGGTCGTGGAAGAAAGCGGATGACAAGTGAGAGAGAAGATAGAAAAATAAGGCAGCAAGCTATAAAAAATCCACGGATAACAGCTGCAGAAATAAAGAAACAGGTGTTTAGTGATGGTAAGAATACTCCATCAACTCAAACTATTCGAAACAGAATACATAAATCTGGATTGAGAGGACGAATTTCCAAAAAGAAACCAAGATTGACCATGAAGCAAATGAAAAAAAGGTTGGAGTTTGCCAAAAAGTACATAAGAGAACCAATGGAGTTTTGGAAAAACGTTATCTGGTCAGATGAATCAAAAAAGATGGCCAAAAAAGATGTTATGTGTGGAGGCCAAATGGAACAGCACTAAAGAGTAGATATCTGAAGCCCACTGTTAAGCATGGAGGAGGTTCAGTGATTCTCCTTCCATGGGACTGGAAATTTACATCTGATAACTTCTACAATGAATGCAGTTCAATATACAGGTATCCTGGAGAAGAATTTAATACAATCTGCCACAAAGATGTCCCTAAGACGGCAGTTTGTATTCCAAAGAGACAACGATCCCAAGCACACCTCCAAACTTGCCACCGAGTACTTGGCAAAAAGGAAGATCAGAGTGCTTGATTGGCCAGGAAATTCACCAGATTTAAACCCCATTGAAAACCTTTGGGAGTACCTTGATCAAAAGATTCCGAATGATAAAAGAATAAACAAACATTCATTTTCATCTGCCTTGATGGATGTGTGGGAAAATATCCCTAAATCGTTTTTGGAAAAATTGGTTGAAAGTATCCCAAAGCGTCTACAAGATGTTATTGAAGCTAAGGGTAGTCATACACTTTATTAAAGCCATATGGGACCTTATTTTAATTTTGTATCATATGTTTATCAACATGTCAACATAATTATTTTGCATGTATTTTGTATACCCTATACAGAAACATTTTTTTTATGCAGAAAGTAATTGCATAAATTTGTTTATTTTTGCATGATAATTTGACTCAAGGCAAGAGTATTTATATGTATTTTTTTCATATGTCTTACATATTGTCTTCTATTAAATTAAGAGTGAAAACAAATTTTATGCTTGGTGTCAACTTAATTTTTTTATCCAGTGTATCACGAAAGTGCGTGACGTGATCCGAGAGGACCGAAATCACACCATCCACAATGTTTGTGATAGCCTTGGACTGTCTTACGGGACGTTTTGAGACGATGGAGGGAAAACGTGAGGCGCAAAAGGCCAGAGATGTGGAAGATGAAATATCGACTACTCTATCGCTGTGAGGGACTTTCTCAACAAAAACAACATGACCGCTGTCCTCTGGCACCCTGCTTTCTACCGCTTCCGAAAATTAAAATTAAAAAGGCGGCAATTTGACTCCATTGTAGTGATCCAAGCGGAATCGCAGCAGGGGCCCTATTCTCGAAATTTTCGTGTTGCAATCAACCTCACTTGTGAGATTTCAACTCACACGATTGCTATTCTGCAGTTTAAACTACTAAACGAATTCGACTGCTGAGAGGAAGTACGTCATACTCAATGAGTTTCGACATTGCTAAGCATCTGGAATCGAGACTTATTCCTCACGGGCCAATCAAATAACCGGAAACTGTTGTCACATGCTCTACTCACAAGCTTTACTCACAAGTTCTACTCACAAGCAGAATATCGAATTCGTCAGCCAATTTCACCTTGTGCGTAGCTATATCAGAAGCTCTACTCACATGAATTGACAACGCACATGAGGAGAATGAAAAGCATGTGAGTTGATTTTCGAGAATACCAATTTTGTCTGATCGTTCGTGTTTATACCACGTGACACTCGCAACTCATGTGAGTTGTTAACACGAAAAATTCGAGAATAGGGCTCTGGTGTTAAACATTCTCCAACCTGGGAACTTCCAGGAGTGCTTCCAGAAGTGGGAATATCGTTGGAAGCGATGTATAGATGCACAAGGAGACTACTTTGAAGGTGACGATGGAAATTAAAAGATGGGGTAAGTAGTCTCCATTTATAGAGATACATTTCGGGAAAGTTTGGGTAGCACCTCGTATGATGTCTCGTGCGCTATTAAAGACAAATGCTTGTGATCCCTGGTTAGATCCAGATCGCGGAAATTTTCCTTTATTGAAAATCCAAACAAGTGGTTCTCAAACTATTAAAGCTGTTAAAATACTTGAGGATTTATTAGTAATTCCAGTAAATCTTGGAATGTTTATTTAAAGGTTGGTTCACATTTAGTGTATCACGCGCATGTCGTTTTAAGAATAAACGAGGAAAGAGTTGCAGAAACATATTTAGTAACTTCTACTAACTGCTGTTGTGTAACTTCTGCCAAGATTCACTTATAATAATATTTACTGGCGAAGTTTTACGGAGGGTCATTTCTCCTTAGCCGTTTTTGAACACCCCTTCCCGGCAATGGAATGCCCCCGAGCCTATCTAAATCAGGTGGTGTATCAGTGGGCATTCCATAAATATTTGTTCAGGAAACGAGCGCCAGCATGACTAGAAAAATTAATGATATTTGGAGAGGGTACGTACGAGCGCTTTTCAAGGCGGGATTTAGTGCTGTACGCATCGTGTAACAGTGCAAGACGGAAGGAATTTCGTTATCGAAGGCTCCTGTTAACTCCATTCTGCCTGACATAAGTAATTCAGGCTTTCACGACATACTCACCCATGAAAAGCTACTTTGGAAAAGACCCCACCAGGCCGTTTACCTGACACAGCCAAAGAGATCAGGAAGATCGTAGCACAGGAAAACTCTCTGACACAGAAGGCCTTGGCTCCGAAGGCAGGAACATCTGCGTCCACGGTAAACCGCATAATTAATTAAACGCAACTTAGGCGTTCGCAGCTTTCATGAAGCCAGGGTTCATGCTCTTAATAAACGTGACATCCGTGAACGCTTGCGGCCGAGAAATGGCGGTTTGTTGTCACGTTGGATGAAGCGTGGATTTACATCACAGATTGTGGTAAGGTTCGTGGCAATTGTCTATCGTATAGCAGATGCGAAAGCCCGGAATGATAGGGTGCGTAAATGTCGTGGAAGTTTTCCGAAAGGCTTCATGGTGACGACGGGGTACTGTCCAAAAGGACGGTTGCAACTTCTTTGGGTGGAGAAAAACGCTATGGTGAATCCAAATTGCTACCAGGAGAACATTTTAAAACCTCTTTACACGGATTAGATCCCGACGTTGTACGGAGAGGAGAGCAACAAAGTGTTTATTAAGATAAGGCGTCCAGCCACGCCGAGCGCTCAACAGAATTTCATTGCACAAATGGAAGAAGAGACCGGCATTCGTGCAATAACCTTCTCTGCTATCCCTGTCAAGTGTCCCCATGGACTGTTGTGGCTTTGGCCTTCTCAAAAGGTGTTTTGGAAGGCGTCGTCCCAAAACCGTCGCTGGACTTGAGAAAGTGTGCAAGGAGGTATGGAACGAAATTCCTCTCGCTGTCCTGCAAAGAAGTCTGCTAGCATAGAAATTACGCTGCCGGGCTATTGCCAGGATGGGGGGAAACACATTGAACATAATTGGTGGTGGAGAAGGGGCTTTATCCAAAATCGGCTAAGTTAAGGAGAAATGACCCTCTGTATATTGTTCTTCCCTTACTACTTTTATATTGCTATGGGTAGCGTTGTGATCACCTCGTCTACGTGCGTTAATCTTTAACATTTTAGTCTACGAATAGGCAATTTCCTCGCCATTTTAGATTCACTGTCGGCCGAAATTCCTCTTCTATGCCATCGGTCATGGTTTCCACCGTATAAGAAACGTTGTATTGCAAGAAGCTGTATGCTTAAAGGATAGCGCAGCTGTAGTACGCTGACTAAAAAATACCTCATAGTCACCTAATATATGGTCGGGCCCCCTCTGGCCCTCTGGAGCGTATGGAAGTGAGTCTGAAAGTCCCTGGTACGCTTCCGGAAGTAGATGACACCGCAGTCTGTAGAGCGGTCTGTTCGTGGGCGCATCCCAGATATGTTCGATAGGGTTCATATAGGGCTTCGCGGTGGCCGTCCAATCATTGGACCTCCTCTACATGCTCTTCGAACCATTGTTGTGCGACATGGCAAAGTCGTCGGGGTGTTGAAGTCCAAAAACGGGTGGTGATGGTCTTCGAACAGTTGACGATACCGCAGACCATTCAACGTGTTTTCCAGAAGAAAAAGGGGGCCCATTCCATACCAGGAAAACGCCCCCCAGACCATGACTGATACCCCAATGCCCTAGATCAGGCCATCTTGGCATGCCCGGTCCATCGGTGTCTCCCGTCGGCATGGAACAGTTGATACCGTGGCTCGTCCGACAATATGACGTTACGCAACTGTTGCGGAGTCCAACCGATGTGATTGGTGGCAAATGCATGCCGGAGTGTCCGATAACGCGGGGTTAACAGTGGTACCCGCTTAGGGCGACCATTGCCATAGCCGAGCGCACGATATTCCTACGGAATGTCCACTGGGAGACGTTTCTAGGTTAGGTCCGTGAATTGAATTGGTCCGTGATTTGTCGCACTGTGGCTCTCCTGTCTCTGTTGACCATTTATCTCACGTGTCGCCGGTCACGATCATCGAGGGCAGCTGGACGTGATCAGTGTAATTGATCTGTCATTCTTGTTTCCAATGAAGAGCCGTTCAATTTTACCTTACAAATGTTCATGAAGATCTGGAGGCTGCGTGGGCCATCAAAGCACAAATTCTTGGTTATGTTCCTGAATCCACTTGGAAATGAAATTGTTTTTTGGTCAAAAACGAGTGGAGAGAGTCTGCAGCATTGTTCGGATACGATATAGCGTGTTCCTTGAAGCAAATAAGGGATTTGCAGGCGTTGTATTCCACCTTTGTTAATGTCCTCTCTTTGTATTGTTAGGGAAAAATCCGCATCAAAAGACACTCATTTTGAACAAGACTTTTTTAAAGTGGCTTGGTGACTGGGTTAATGAGACCCATTTCGCACAGTTTTGGAAAAGGTCCCAGAATTCAGTTTGAGAATCACTGTTGGAAATTAATAAATGCTTACATAAGCTGATTTCTAATGTTAATACAATCCTTAGGTATTCAGCAATAGGAATATTTTTCATTATCCTCGCCGACTTTATGAAACGAGATATTCTCACCATCTTCTCCCAAGAAATGGTTCTCTACCTACTGACATTTGGTTTGTCACTCATTGTTCATGCAGCCTTGGCTGTGCCTAGTATGATGTACGTCGCCACACGAACTGACCCCTATCATCACATGAAAATGGTCTCCAAAGTTCTCTTCGTTTCTTTTGCGACTGCTTCAAGGTACGAGCAACATGTTATGTGAGACTTGTCTTTATGGAATGATTTTTATTGAGTAAAGCGTATTTTGTTTTTCGTAGCGTAGTGACAATGCCAGCCACTCTGACATGTGTTGAAAAGGACTTGAAGGTAGACCCGAGTATTACTCGCTTTTGGGTTCCCTATGGTGCCACCCTCAATGCTGATGGGGTCGCAATATTCCTCGTTGTTACGAGTATATTTATCGCCCAAGTCGTTGGACATAAGTTAACAATTACCGAAATTTTTATTCTTTGGTGAGTGAATTAAAATTTATACTTACTATTAAGATTCTTGTTATTAGAAATGATAAATTATATTTTCAGTTTAAATGGTGTGGTTCAGAGCTTTCAAGTCCCTCCTCTTCCAAGCAACATTCCTAATAAAGGTCCCTTGAGTGCAGGGCTGATGGCTATTAATATAAGCCAAGATCAATACATGGAAGTTTTAGAGAAGATTCTTCTTATCGATGTCTTCTTGTAAGTAAGCAGAAGTTCATACTTAAGCATTAGAGAATGGATTTATTAAAGTTCTAAAGTGAACTTTTTCTATCATAGGAATCGCTTCAAGACTATGGTGAGTGTCCATGGTGACATGATGGCCGCGGTTCTCTTGAACAGATTAAATGTTGTCCAAGAAGGTCACGTACAACGGAAAACGGCACACCTTTACGAATTGGGACAAGATGAACGTCCTAAGGAACTGGACTTAGGTAGAGGACGAAAGATTAAACGGCCGATGAATTATTGGCACAGAATGCGACAGTCTCAGTCGCAGAAGGAAAGAAGTCCGAGCAGACCTGTGTCAGTTCCTACGAGGAGTAGACCGACTCCGCTCGAAGTTGAAGATGTTGACGAAACGACCTTGTCGTCAAGTGTTCCTCCGCATGTGTTACAAAGGAGGACGAAATCGAAGACTTCTGTTTCAACGATCACTTGAGTGTTTTATAAAAAAATAATTACATTTTAAGAAATAAACCTGTATATACTGACATGCGTGTTTTATTGATCATACAATGTTGTATATAAATGCTTGATAAGTACACCGGACAAAAATAGATCCCTTAACTTGCAATGAGTGTCCCAACGGAAAGTCCAGTAAATGGAATGTTGCTAAATCCATTGGCAGGCATGGTGTTAAGTTCGTATTGTACCGTATCTGTCATAAGTATACGTGAATGAGGCATTTGGGTGATTCAAAGGAAACTCTCAAATAAGCAGAGCCTGAAAATACGTCATTAAGTACTGTCGAAAGTGTCTTCAGGCAGTGGTACGAGTCGAGGTTCACGTTTAACAGCGAGAGAACATGGCTAAAAGAAAAGATACACTGAAAAGGGTACTTCATGCCGTGAATTATCTGGAGACGAGTACTCCGCAAGAGGCCCCTGCCCACACGCATATACAGGTAATATAAACTAGGTCTGTATAGGTTCATTTGGGCTATTTCCATAAGCTGGTCTGAAGAGAAGTGGAAACGTGTTTTGTATCTGAAGAGTCCCATTTCTGCTTGTAACATTGTTAGACAAACAAGGTTTGGTAATTAAATACCTGAACTAATACAAATACTCACAAACGGTAAGTCCAAATGAAAATTCTGTTTAATATGATTCAAAGTATTCTTCACCGGACACAATACACTTTTGAGCATGTTTGTAAGAGTTTGTAAAACAGCTTTTAAAGTCTTTGGACGGAATCCTATCAATTTCCGACGTCACGTTTTTCTCAATTCGGAAACGTCTTGAAATCGGGTACCTTTCATAGCATTTTTCATCTGGGAAAAATTCTGGATGGAGCAAATCCGGTGAATAGGGCGGGTGGTTGAGCTCTGTGATGCTGTGTTTGGCCAGAAATTGTTTCACAGAAATGGCGCTATGCGGCCGAGCATTATCGTCAAGAATCTCTGGTCTCACTCTGCGAAGTACTTTGCTCTAGACGACCCAAAACTGCTTCATACGGGTAGCCTGACCTTCTAGATGGTTTCTGGCGTTCGGACGGAAACTAGTCTTCCAGGGCGCGGGTCATCTGAAAGATCTTCACGGCCGTCACGAAAGCCACCAAACCTCTCGAATGAACTCAATCGAGATAGGGCATCGGATAGCCGATTTACTCAACTTTAAGTAGAATTTAATGCAAGCCCGTTGTTCCATTAAATTCTTGTTCACATGCGTTGCTCTAATATAAACACGAATCCTTTACGCTACTAAAAAAAAATCTATGCAGCTGCAGTGCGATTGGTGACTCGTACTAATTGTGGGGTCTTGACATGTTGAATTTTTGTTTACATTTGACGCAGCAACCTCTGTCCGGGTATTTAATTGCTACACCTTGTATAATGCTTCATGGAGACTGTGACAAGTGTGAGATACAGGGTGGATACAAAAATGAGAGCCCCCCCTCCCCCATTTTATTTTCGTAACACATTCAAATCCTATCTTAAAAACCGTAACAGATACACGAAAAATTCCAATTGTAGACTTCTTCAGCATGGAATTCTAAACAAAACAAAATTAAAAAAAGTTTCCAAAGTCCGATGAACGGATCACCAACAATTACATGTTGAATTTATTAGTTACCTCCTTATGCACTTCACAAAGACATTTGAATGTTTAACATACAAATCAACAAATTACCAAAAATTACCATAATAGCATTCACTTTCATGAGTAAAAGCAAATAAAAGGCATGTGTCAGCATACAGAAGACGAAACAATTCCAGGATGGCAAGCTACACTATTCTTGAAATGGTCAACATGATCTTCTGCTTTGGATTGTGATTGTTGGTGATCCGTTCATGGGATTTTGGATTTTTTTTTGTTTTGTTGGCATTCCATGCTGAAAAATCTTTAATTGGAATTTTTCGTGTGTCTGTTACGGTTTTTAAGATAAGAATTTTAATGTGTCCTAATTTGCATGCTTGGGATGATGAAAAGTGCACCATGGGATAGGTCACCCACAACTTCCTGTTCACTGGATTCATCAAAATTGACATATCTGCTTCAGTTACGAAAATAAAAAGGGGGGGGGGGGACTCATTTTTGTATCCACCCTGTATATTCGAGGAGGATCCATGATATTCTGGGGGGTGTATTACCTGAATTGGGCATTAGGTTGGAAGTGGCACGCTATATTCGAATTTTAAGCAACATTCTGTATACTTCAATCTTTTAGTTATCGAATGTACGCGATTGGTGCGAGGAACATTTCTTATATCTTGATTTGCTAGCAAATATCCTAGATTTAAATCTTATTGAAAATCTGGGTGACTTCTTGAAGCAAAGATTAAGGAGAGCAAATGGCTCCGAGTAGCTCCACATTCCAGACACGTGTGGAGACATGAAAAAGAAAATTTCTGCTTTGATTCGGTTAACGGGAGGACTAATGCCATATTCTGGAGT
This sequence comes from Rhysida immarginata, assembly GCA_023313115.1. Taxonomy (NCBI): domain Eukaryota; kingdom Metazoa; phylum Arthropoda; class Chilopoda; order Scolopendromorpha; family Scolopendridae; genus Rhysida; species Rhysida immarginata. Next base: position 671,065 of record JAHWFO010030585.1, on the reverse strand, counting down.
AGTAATCTTTTGAATATCTAAATATTGAGCTTCCTAATTTTTTTTTTAAATATTCCTTTTCCGAACCCGTTATTTACAGTGGATTTCTTTCATCGTGATCTCTTTCGAGATGAGGATTAGATTCAATTCCAATGGAAATAGGTTTATTTTCGCTAGAAATAATCATTGAAATTAAATATTTATTTAATCATTTTATATCGGCATTAATATCTGAAAAAAAACAACATTACGACTAATTACACCATTCAGTCGTAATGTTTTATTTCGGCTTAATTATGTTTATTTTCACTGATTAGGTTGTCTAGTGTCAATGAACGTTCATTCATATGTGATGCGAAGAACTTGCGAATTCGTCTAAATGGTAGATCAGTGGATTTTTTTGCCTTTGCCTGTTACCGGGTGGCGCAAAAAAGGTGTTAGAAAGTTTTTGTCTACTACGACAAAATGTGAGTTTATAGATTCTTTTATCATATTTATGCTATAACAGACATCCTGAAATTTAATGCAGAAGGTTTTCAAAGTACAGTAGAACCCCGATTTTCCATTGTAACGGAGGGGAAGGAGGTGACGGTTATTCGAAAATGACGGATTATCCATTTTATTTAAATACACAGAATTAATAAGGTAGGTAATATATACAAGGGCATAGTGGGCCTATAAGTAAATCTACCTCCATGCTAACTATAAATACTTACTGTAACTTAAAACCACCCATCCTGTACTGCAAAAGGGATAGGTATATATAAGAGAAGTGGCACTGAGGCAAGGACATCTCCCACGCGGCAAAGAAGGAGTAGCTAACAGGAGCTCACTTTGCTGTATATTTTGTTCACACATTCATGAAAAATTGTAAATAAATATCATGAGAAAAAATTATACAAGTCCATTGCAAAAAAATAGAATAATGTTTTATATGAACTTCTAACGTGATTTACATGCTTATTTCACCACCAAATCACACGAAAAGCAAAACATAACATATACAAGCACAAAACTAGAATATGAATTGTTGAAAAAATATTAGCTGTTGCTAATTATTTAAACGGAATTAATTGGCTGTTGCAAAATATTAGAATAAGCTGCTCCCCATTGCATAAAAATAGAATAATTGATTATTCCATTTTTCAACGAATAGAATCCAAATTAATATTGCGTATATTACAATCAGACATATAAAAGAACCTTTCCCTGAAACATAGAGTGCTTTCGTGTTCCGAAAGTTGCACTTACGGGGCGCAAAAAAGCCAACACTGAAAATACTAAAAAGATCATCGCGAATGCACATAAAACAGGACTGACGCAGGCCAGAATTGCAGAAATAGCTGGATGTTCTCGAGCAACTGTTTCAAGAATAGTCCATGCTCACCAGAACAGCAAGAATGTCCAAGTCAGGGTATAAACAATCGCTCCAGATGTGGAAGAAAACCTAAGACTACAACCTGGGATGAGAGAGTACTCTTGAGGATTGCTAGGAAACATCGATTCAAGAGTCTGCGACATCTCCACTTCATAAAGAAAGTCATTCATGGAGTCAGAGTATCTAAATGGACTACGTGGAGAAGACTACGCTGCCATGGTTACTTCTCAAGAGTTCCGAAAATCAAGCCTCTGTTGACGAAAATTCAACAAAGAAAAAGACAAAAACGTCTGAGGTATTCCAAACAGCGAGGGTTCTGGGGTGATGAAGAATCTTATTTAGTATTGAATCTGTGTTTTGTCTTGTTCATGGAGATCAAGGAATCAATGTGTGGAAGAGGAAAGAAGAAGCGTTTCGATAAGATTGCCTTAAACGTTCTGTGAACTTTGCCATGTCGGTGTTGGAGTGGGGTTGTTTGTCCTCACATGGGGTTGGAAAACTATATATTATACATGGAACACTGAACGCAGATGTTTACATGGAAAATCTGGACTCTTAAGCGTGGTTCCCACTAGCGTAAAAATAACGGCAGAAACCACAAAGCAGAAAAATTTTATGACGTCAGTTCCTGCTTTCGTCTCTTCTGCCCGACTGAAAATTTCTGCTTTTTGGAGTTGGATTGAGTTCAACTTTTGTGGCAGAAGCACGGCAGAAACGGTTGCTCAGCCAATAGAAAACGGTCTCTGCAATGACGTCACAGTCACGTCCTCTCTCTCTCACAAAATAAAAATGTCGGACACTCAGCTCACAAAAGTGAAGAGGCCGAGAAAGAAAATTGATGAAACGCTAATAGATGAGGTGTGAAATATAAATATATTAATACAATTGAATAAATCAAATTAAATTGAATAAACAATAACTGAATACAAAAATTCGATATGATGTTTGATAAGGAATGCACCTATGTGCAGTCGAAGCCGTCCCTTTAGATCGATCGAGTGCATTTGTGTTGGGCAAGAATTACAACAATGGATGGCGCTTGGGTAGCAGACTTCTGCTGTCTCATTCTTTTTAATTTCTGCCATGTGGGACACCTCCAAGAGCAGAAAGTAAAAGGCAGAAAAAATACGCCCTGATTTCTGCTCTCTTGTTTTCTGCTAGTGGGAACCACGCTTTACATGATTCCTTCGGCAGAAAAACTGTACGAGGATGAAGAGTTAGGATAGAGCATCGTCCCACACTACTAAACGCACAATGACATGGCGCAGAGATCGTGGTGTAAATATGCTTTCATGGCCTGCCAATTTACCTGATTTAAATTCGATTGAGAATCTGTGGGCCATAATGAAAAAAAAACTCTCCGAGCATGTTTCCAGCATTAGACAAGAACTTGTGTCTGCAATCAGACATATCTGGGCGTCAATTTCAAGACAAACGTATTTAAATCATGTGCATAAGCTGTGATAAGTGCAAAAGGCAACGCAACAAAGTATTAACATTGCTAATTTTGAGTGTTCATATCAACTATTCTATTTTTTGTAACGGGGAGCAGCTTATTCTAATATTTTGCAATAGCCAATTAATTCCGTTTAAACAAATAGGAAACAGCTAATATTCTTTCAACAATTCATATTCTAGTTTTGTGCTTTTATATGTTATGTTTTGCTTTTCGTGTAATTTGGTGGTGAAATAAGCATGTAAATCACGTTAGAAGTTCATAATAAAACATTATTCTATTTTTTGAACTGAATTTCGTGGTGATTCTGAAGAACATAATTTTCGACTGCACGAATCTCTGGAAATTCCATTACGAAGATCCTGGATGTTGCAGGTGCATCTTTTGAATCAGGTTCTTTTGAATAAGCGTCTCTCAGCATTACTTCCAGTATTTACGTAAAATTTCTTCACGATAAACACACGCTGTTCCAATGCTAGTGCTTCCATTCTGAAATGTAATGAGAGACATCAGTGAGTGAGCTAGAGAATGCTCAGAAATGCAACAAACAGTATCACGACGAAAATCAGAGAAAAAAATTTTCTAACAGCTTTTTTGCGCCACGCGGTTTTTAACGAAAACCAAATAACCAAGAGTAAAACGAATTTTACAGTAAATAATGAACTTAATTTTTTTTATTAAAACAGTTTTGATATTCATAATGAAGTTTCACATTATAATCGCGGATTGTAGATATTAAGTCAGGTTGATAATTAAATAAAATTCATGATAATGCATAAAAACGTCAATACTAATGACTTTAAAATAAGATAACATCGCCCTGTCCTGTTTTTTTTATTAGCCCGGAGAAATTTTCCAAACAACATTTTTATCTTATATAAATACTCATTAAGAGAAGGGGGTTTATCTTACCGTGAATTTTGGAGTTATAATTTCATAGCTGTCTACTACTCTCTAAGAAAGCTGCCTTTAGATTCAATTTGTTACCGGAATCATGATTTTTTTAAGCTTGATCATTTTATTGCATGCTTTCGGTGCGACATTAAGTGGAAATATGCCTCCACCGGCCTATTCATTGCGATTTCCTTCTGAACCGCATTCTTCACTAGCTCTGTTACCCCATGCGCCGATTCCCTTTGAAATGAAGGAATTCACGATCAGCTTTTGGGTTTATCAAGTAGGCAATAAGGTTCCTAGCGACTATGTCTCTTATGGTAGTAATTTTAATACTACTTATTTGGTTTTCACTTGCGACAAAAAATACTGTAGTCTACGTTTCAACAAATACATATCCTTAATGTTATACTCATCAGCCATTCGTTTCAACGAATGGGTTCATTTGGCCGTATCTAACCGACAAGCTGCAATTTCTAGGTTATATGTCAACGGAAGACGCGTTTATGAAGGAATGGAATACTACACAGTACCTACAGAAGAGGTAAATGATGGAATGTTGATGCTTGGACAGCAAACTTTGGAAGGAAACTTTTATCCGAGTAGTTCCCTCCGTGGAGAATTGACCGAATTCCAAATGTGGGATAGAATTCTAGAAGACCAAGAAGGTAAATAAAAGTAAATTACATAATATTATTTTCAGTTTATTATTTTCTTATAATATAGGGTGTTCATAAATTATCTTTACAACTGTAGACTTTGATAATTATAATTAAAACACTTTACAAGATAAAAAGAAACGGATTTCCGCATATGACAAGTAAACTCAAAGTGTTTTTCCTTTCATTCATAAACCTCAATGTGTGCACCCTGATGGAGTACAAAAGCATTGAGAATGCGTGTCTTCGAGACCACTAGATCTATACCTTGATGCGGTATATCTGGTCCAGTGCTGTGAGGTCTTGTGATCGAGGCGGCCACGGAATCTGATCTTGGTCCCGCAGTACTTGGGTATCTGACTTACAAGGGGACCACCCGGACATATAATCACGGACTTGGATGAAATTTTAGGAGGTCAATCTATAAAATTAATATATCTTCTGTGTAAAAGGATCTTCTGTAGCCTATCGTTTCGGAGAAAATAATTAAAATATTTTACGTTTATTATTGTAGTGCCAGATAAGCCAAGTGAGAAGAAAGTTATACAACTGAACAGCGGTGACGCAGTGGTTAACGTCAGGTTCTGTGTATTTACTGGTCCGAGTTCGATTCCTGTAGTATTGAATTTTTTTTCATTTCCCCCCATTATTTTTCCGTTTTTTTCCTCATTTTTTTGTGTTTTTCGCCATTATTATTTGTTTGCACTTTGCATAATAACATTCACATGCATAAGCAATGTCACAGGTAAAAAAAAATATATGCAAAATGCGTTATACAGTATTTTCACGCATGGTCATTGGCGATCCGTGATGTGGCGGTGACGATTGCATATAGACTGTCGATAGTGCGAATAGATCTTTATAGTTTCTTTTTTTTATTTCACACGTCACGGTAAAATAACACGGCTTCTATTACTTATCCGTGTTCATATGTATGAAAATAGCACGTATTATATTTATGGATATATTAAAAAAGTCGAAATGTTTTCCTAAGTTTTTTGTTTATAACATGCAGGATTTTCAACCCAATTCAATGCCACTTTCAGGAAACTTGACAAATTACATAGAGACAACATCTTGCAATCAGAATATAAAAATATTAAATAAGTGATGATATATGAGTATTTTTACTAAATAATGTTTAACTGCGCATGCGCAAGCGTTACCAAATTGTCTTTTGCATAATTTATTATCCAAATGTATAGAGCTACTCATATCTGAGAATGGAGACTGACTCAATGTTTCCATTGCATACTTGTACATTTTGTTGCTGGATGGCGCTCCAACCTTTTTAATTTTTTTCTCAATGATAAATATTTTATGAAAAATATGATTTTTCGATGAATATTACCAATCAATGGATACAATTACAGGTTTAATGAGGTCAATTAATGAAGTACGCATTAATTACTTGTAATTAGGCATGAATAACATTTCAATTCCCTCCTTTAAGATTTTCATTACCACAACATCTACAGATCGTTCCTTCGAGAACTCAACTGTAATTTGGACTTAAATGGTGAACTGTACATATTACTTTATTTTATTGCATCTCAAGCAATACTTTATAGAGGAAAATTAATTGTGACATAGAAAATTATTATTCTTATGCCACCTTTCAAATATCGGATGATGAGCTATTACATAAATGGGTTAAAGAGCAATTTAAATTGGATGCGCTAGAAATAAAGTGCACCGAAACTCTTCCAAAATCTAAGAGAGACGAGGTTTTCTGCTGCTAAAGATGCGGGAAGCCATTTTCCTCCCCCCGTTGTCGCCTCCCCCACTCTACTGTGGGCCGAAAAACCCAGGACAGCCTTAAGGTATTAATAATATATCGGATTTTTACATATATTTTGTATTATTTCCCTGATATAATTAGGACACGTACTACTAAATTAATTTCCACGATCAGTAATTACTCATTATATTCATTCATGGCACATCGTTACGAGCTATTTTATATATTATATGCCATATCTCTGAATGGAAAGTTCCAATGGTACCATTTGGTAAAATTAGGGCAGTCATAACGAAATTCTGGCGTTCACGAGTGAACAGAAAGGTTTCTGCGTTTTAGAATTCGCAAAATATGAGTCGGTTGTGACGGTACAGCGAATATTTCGTACAAATTTCAAGCAAAGGCACCTATAGACAAAATAATTTGTGCACGGTTACCCTAAGTTTTAGGAGATTGGTTGTGTGTATGTGAGCCGAACAAGGAATAGGCCAAACATCGGAGATGATCGTTGAGCGTGTGCGAGAAACATTTGCTAGGAAGTCTCAGAAGTCGACACGCCGAGCGAGTCAAGAATTGCATGGCATTTTCGCAGTCAACTGTCTGGTGCATTTTACATAAACGACTTCAAGTGAAACCATACAGGTTGGAGCTATTGCAAGCGCTGAGTGCCCAGAGTTGCCATCTTCGTTTCCAATTCTATGTTGATTTTCCAAAAGCGGCTAGAGGATGACGATTTTCCCGAGAAATTGATTTTTAGTGATGAGAACGCATTCCACTGTCTGGCAAAGTGAACCGTCACAAGTGTGCGCATTTGGGGCATGGAAAATCCAGATGTAAGTGTGGCTTGTGCTGTTTCTTCGACGAAAGTCTATGGCCATTTTTCTTTGCCGAGCAAACGGTTACCGGGATTGTGTACATTAGAATGCTCTAGGAGTCGTTAATACACCAATTACAAGCAGATAGCCAGAACTTATTATTATCGTGCTGATATACAAACGGCTCTTCACCGAATTTGATGCATATACGATAAGTGTTCAAATGAAAGCCGTTCGAGTCAAGTAGGTGTTGTAAGAAGAAGGCAGAGAAGAAGAAACGTAAGCAATAGAACGAGTAATATTTAATGAACAGTATTTTACACACGTTTCACAAAAGAAATCACCCATGGCGTTTAGGCACGCATCCCATTGTTTTGGGAGACGGGAAATTCCATCCACGAAAAAAGCAGCCCCTAACTGCTTTATCATCGGTGTTGAATCAACCACGGTAGACAAACTATCTAACACCTTTTTTGCGCCACCCGGTATATAACGAAAACCAAATAACCAAGAGTAAAACGAATGTTGCAGTAAATAATAAACTTAATTTTTTGTATTAATACAGTTTTGAACTTCATAATGATGTTTCACATTATAATCGCAGATTGTAGATATTAAGTCAAGTTGATAATTAAATAAAATTCATGATAATGTATAAAAACGTCTTTACTAATGAACTAATGACTTTAAAATAAGATAACATCGCCCTGTCCTGTTTTTTGATTAGCCCGGAGAAATTTTCCAAACGACATTTTTATCTTATATAAATACTCATTAAGAGAAGGACGTGTATCTTACCGTGAATTTTGGAGTTATAGGTTGATAGCTGTTTGCTACTTTCTAATAGTGCTGCCTTTAGATTCAATTTGTTACCTGGAATCATGATTTTTTTAAGCTTGTTCGTTATATTGTATGCTTTCGGTGGGACATTAAGTGGAAATATGCCTCCACCGGGCTATTCGTTCTTATTTCCTTCTGAACCGCATTCTTCACTAGTTATGTTACCCCATGCGCCGATTCCGTTTGGTATAAAGGACTTCACGATCAGCTTTTGGGTTTATCAAGTAGACAATGAAGATAACAGCAACTATGTTTCTTACGGTAGTGATTTTAACACTACATATTTGATTTTCACTTGCACAAAGAATAGATGTATTCTATTTTTCAATGAATATGTAGCCTTAATATACGCATCAGCCATTCGTTTTAATGAATGGGTTCATTATGCCGTTTCTTGGCAACAAGTGGCTGGAAAGTCGAGATTATATGTCAACGGAAGACGCGTTTATGAAGGAATTGTCGGCTACGGGAATCCGCCAATAGGGGTAAATGATGGAATGTTAATTCTTGGACAGCGTATTTCTGAAGGAAGTTTTACGCCGAGTAGTTCCTTCCGCGGGGAAATGACCGAATTCCAAATGTGGGATAGCATTCTAGAAGACGACGAAGGTAAATGAAAGAAAATATCTAAGAACATTTTCACTTTATTATTTTCTAAATTTTGAAATTTTAGAAAACTTTCCATTTGGCTAGCCGTTCTTTCTAAAAATAAAAGCAATTAAAAGAACACTTAAGATTTAAGTATAAATTTGAGGGGCTCAGCGGAAAAGGGGCACATGTCAAATATTTATTTATTTACTTATTTAAGTTAAGGAAAATGCATAAGGGCCCGCCTGGATCCAGTATGGTCAAAGACCGACAAGTTAGGACCAGTGGGCTCAATAGATAAACAATAATATAAGTCGCAGCAAGGTTTTCAATTTAATTTAATTCTCCTAATTAAAATTTCAATAAATTTTGAAAAACCCCACGTTATTTTATAGTGAAAACAACAAGGTTAGTAAGAACAATACATTAGTCGGAAAAAAATATATAAAAATAAACAAGAGGTGTACGGCCAGAAGAATTTTCAATATGTATTAATATATATATATATAAGGTTACAATTACTTATTATAATTAATTAAATATGTAATTATACAGTAAAACCAAGAGTAAGGTATATATTAAGATCAAATACAATTGCCTGAAAAAAACACAGACATAAAATTATCCGTCGAGATAAAGCCATCGTAATTTTGAATGTTTCAAAATTTAAAATTTAACAAGTCCGGGGAGAGACGAAAGGGTAAAAGTCAATCCATAACAAGTCAAAAGAGACAATTTGTTATTTCCAATTAAGAGAGTTATTATTTCGAAAAGCAAAGCGTCCTTAAAAGCGCTAAAAGGAGTCAAGAAACGAATCGTTATTGGTAAACTTGCCCAATTTCTTACTCTAGATTGGGAGATACTGCGGTTTCGATAGTTACGTCTATCAACTGGAACATATGTCTACGCCATTCCTTGTTGGATAGTTATATCAGTCCTGAAACTGGGAAATCAATAATGGAGTAGTTACTAACAACCGAGAATTAAGGGTTTTGTAGATGAAAGAGCATGACTGAATGAAATAAATTTGGTAAATAGTTGGGATACGTAACAAAGGAAACATATGAGAAACAGAAGACTTAGAAACTTTTAATAGTGTTCGTAAAAATCATTTCTGAAGTTTTAACAGGTGTGACAGATTATGAAAAGAGGAAGACCCCCCAGAGGATAACACCATAATATAATAAGGAAAGGATCCATGATTAATAAAGAAGGATGATTTTTTGCGGAAGGTAATGGAGCCTGGAGATCAGATGTTTTCTGTTCAGTCAGGTTAGCAAAGTATCAACATGCAAGTCCTAAGTTAAGTCGTGAGACAACCATAAATCAAGATATTTGAAAGTATCAGTGCTATCAAGTAATTGGTTGTCTTAATATATTGTAGACAAAGTGGGAATATCACGTTTATTTTGTTGATAGAAGAACATTATTTTGGTTTTCTCAGTGTTTAAAATGAATCATTTGGAATCATTCCAAGAATTCAATTCTAGTAAAGTATTATTGAGAAGTGATAACAACTGCACAATGTCAGAATGTGAAATTACAAAGGTAGCGTCATCACCATAAAAATGGATTTAATAGAAGGAAAAATGTTAGGTAAGTCGTTAATAAACAAATTAAATAGAAGTGGAGAAAGTATGACCTTTTGAGGAAAGCCTTGGTTTGTAGTTAGTACAGAGGATGAAATTTCAGAATATTTTAACTCATATTGTCCATTAGTTAATAGAGATGTTAACCAGTCAAGGGAGGACCATGAATATTGTAAAAAGAGGATAATTTGTAGAGAAGAATAGAAATAGGGACAGTGTAGAAAGCCTTAGTATAATCAATAAAAAATGCTGCAATTGGGTTTTAAGAGGTGAACTCGATTAATTCAAAACATGCCGTTTCCAAGTGTCTGTTTGGGACGAAGCCGTATTGAGTCTCATTGATAAGACTAATAAGAAAGAGTAAATTGCAATAGTTGGGAATAGAAAAGTCGTTCAAATATTTTCGCAAAAATTGGCAGCGCAGAAATCGGCCGATAATTTTCATATTAATGAAAATTGAGTTTTTGTTATACAAAGACAGCTCTAGCTTTAGTCTCTTGAATGAACTTCTAGCAGTGGCATGTATCTACGAGGGTTAGGGCATAAGTCATGGCAACTATTATTTTTCTAAGAGCTAAGGGATGGTATCATAAAATGTCGTATGTCTCAAGGAAGCTGTGACTGGTAGTATGTTTCCACAACATTAGATGGCTCCGTGAATTCCTGATGTTGCGCAGAGAGCAATGTTAAATCAGTTCTCAGTCAACCGCCGTGCAAGTTGGATATAACCCGAGTTGAACAACGCTCGTATATCAAAACAGCCGTTCTCTATTTTTATTTCTGTTACTTATTCTGGAAAATGAAATCTGTAATCATGTTCCAGAATAAATTTTCCCGAAGCATGAAACGTATGAAACATTACAGGCTTCATGATTCCAGAACATGAAACCTGTAATGTTGTCAACTACCTTAATAAACATGACAAGCAAAGTGTTGGCGTGTTATTAAATGTTCTTTCATCTGTATATTTCACATTTTCCACCCATGTTTGAATTCTCATAAAAAATAGTTGCCATGACTTATGTCCCAACCCTCGTATTTCCCAATATAAACATTCTGCATATCTATCATATTCTTCTTCATGTTAGCACGTTTTGTAATCTGTTGAAATATTTCTTAATTTTATATAATCCCTGCCAATATTTGATAGTTTAATCATCATATTATTTATTTTTATTATCAGTTCAGACATTACAGAGGTCGTTAGGGATCTATGAAAACGAACTAAACACGTCCGTGACCAGCTGAGAATCCTTTATACCACCAGCGATTGTGTTCAATCTGATAGCCCTGCATCTGGACTAGCCCCTGCAGCGGAGTTTCCATTGAACAAGGCTTGAACGTAATACACCTATATCAATCTTATACCGCTCCTCCTGATGTACGTGGACGTCGGTTTCCCACGGCCCTTTTCAATAACCCAAAGGCACAAAAGTCCATACTTGAGGCGTCTGGGGATTTCACTGGTATACCTGAAAGGGTATGGAATGGATTCCCGTTTCTCGCTCCATGCGTTGAAGAAACTGCCGCGTCGACGCTGATGTATGGCTTGATGCCTTGTCCTGATGGGCCCACACGTCGGATGAAAATAGGTGCTAGAAATAGGTGCCTGGTAGTAAGCCGAGTTAATCTTGGTCTTTTTATCTACCTTGTGTAGTGTCGGTTTACCGTTGTACCCATAACTGGCAACAATCATGAAGCCCCGTGGAAAAGTTTCTTTACAATCCGTGTGCCATTTCTCGAAGTCCTTAGAGCCTCGTGGATGATAAAATATTGCTCGGGGTTTGCTGCACTGAGATAAATAAATGCTTCGTCCAAGGTCACGATGTATTTCCATTTTTCACCGACTAGATGGCGCTCATAGAGTTTCTGGCAGTTGGTGCGCCGTTCACTGACATGGCGTGGTAACAGTTTGTGAACGCGGCTCTTTACGCTTTTGCAAGTGTAGGTCCCGGTTGATAATAGTGATTACAGTGTAAACAAAGGTCCCTACCTTGTTTGCAATAGTCTTCTGCATTGCAGGATTAGGTCCGGTGACGAGAGCTCGGACCTTACGGACCAGCTCTGGTGTACGACTAGTAGAGGCTCGGGGTATGAGTTGTTTTTTCTCCGCTGGAATGGCTCCACTGCTAGCTATATCTTTACAGTATAGTACCTTGTATGTCCCCGTCTTCGACACAGAAAATCCACGCTCCTTGCAGACCTTTATAATTGCGGAATAACTATATTTTGCGTCGGAAAGAGCTGTTATGTACCTCTTTCCAAAACGGAGCGATTTTCGGCGGCATCATGCACAATCTGATACTCTGGACAGCGCAGGGAGATAGTTGTTATATAAGTGCCCGTTACCCCAGAAGCACAAGCTTCATGGTATCGCCCTACAAACGGCAGGCGCATATGCGAATCGTTTTCATAGATCCCTAACGACTTCTGTAAATACAAGTAATAAGATTGTTGAGAAAACAAACTTTTTGTTAAAAACCGCTTTCCTGTAAAAACATGGTTTTGTGCTATTTGCCCCTTTTTCCACTGAGCCCCTCAATTACTCTTTGTTAACTTTTTTTTAATACTTCTTATTAGCATCCTTTCTTCTCTGTCTTAAGAGAAGGTGATCACTTGATTTGTCAACTCCCAATTCTCTTCTTTAAGCGTTTCATATTTTATAATTTCCTTTATAATTTTTAAACCGAAACCTTACAAAGAAAATATTTTCTTCGGGGAATTGGGAGTATTGAAATAATTAATTACAAGGTGATTCATAAGTCCCTCATAGGTTTTAGAAGTCACATATAGCCAATAGAGGATCTCTCAAAGTTTGTATTATTAATAGGCAAAGTGGCGTATTTGTACAGAGGGTCATTTCTCCTTAACGTAGCTGATTTCGGATGATTGTCACTTCACGTGAAGCCCCCATTTCCACCATCGATTTTGTTCAGTGCGTTTCCACTGATTCTTGGCAATAGTCCGGTAGCGTAATTTCCATGCTAGCAGAATGGCGGGAGGAATTTCGTTCCATAATTCCTTGCACGCTTTCCAAAATAGAGCGATAGTATTTTGGGGCGACGCCTTCCGAGACCCCTTTAAAGAAGGCCAAAGCCACATAAGTCAATGGTGGAGGCGTCAGGTGACTTGCCAGGGATAGCAGACAAAGGTATTGCACGAATGCAGATCTCTTCTTCCATTTGTGACACGAAATACTGTGTTGAGCGCGCCCTGTGGCTGGACGCCTTATCTTGATGAACACAAACTTTGTTGTCTCCTCTCCATACAACGCCGGGATCTCCTCCGTGTAAAGATGTTTCAAAATGTTCTCCTGGTAGTCATTTGCATTCACCTTAGCGTTTTTCTCCACCCGACGAAGTTACAACCGTCCTTTTGAACAGTAGCCCGCCACCACCATGAAGCCATCCGGAAATTTTCACCACATTTGCGCACCCAATCAGATCGGCCTTTCGCGTCTGCTGGACGGCAGGCAATTGGACGAACCTTACTACAATCTGTGAGTTTAACCCACGCTTCCTCCAACGTTACAACAGACCGCCATTTCTCGCTTGCAAGATAGCCTTCGTAAAGTTTGCGGATGTTGGTTTTGCGTTAACGGATGTGACGTTCATTAAGAGCATGAATCCTGGCTTTATGGAACTTGCGGAGACCTAAGTTGCGTTTAATTATGTGGTTTACCGTTGACGCTGATGTTCCTGCCTTCTGAGCCATGGCCTTCTGTGTCGGAGGGTTTTCCTGTGTTACCATCTTCCTGGTCTTTTTGAATGTGTCAAGTGAATGGCTGGGGTGGGGTCTCTTCCGAGGTAGTTTCCATGGTTGAACTTGTTCGTGTGTCATGCACAATGGAGTTAACAGCAGCCTTCGATACCGAAATTCCTTCCATCTTGCACTGTTGCACGATGCGTACGGAACTAAATTCCGCTTTGGAAAGCGCTCGTACGTACCCTCTCCAAAAATCATTAATTTTTCTAATCATGCAGTACATTTTCTGCGTTCATTTCCTGAACAAATATTTATGGAATGCGCACTGGGAGGGGTGTTCAAAATCATCTAAGTTAAGGAGAAATGACCCTCCGTAGATTTAGCCGCTGGAGGGCAGTCATAACGAAAACCTGGCGTTCATGAGTAAACACAAAGCTTTCTAAATTATAAACTGGAGATGCTCTCCAAGCATAGGTAATGATTTTTAAATTGAAAAATGGAAGGAAAAATTCTGCGACCCGGATTCGAACCAGGAACCTCGACTATCATGGCCGACGCCTCTACCAATTGGTTCTCTTTAAGACACCTTGAGACAGCTTGGCTGTCCGTGGTGTCTGCGATAGCCCAATTGGTAGAGGGTCGCAGAATTTTTCATTCCATTTTTCAAATGAAAAATCATTACAAAGCTTTCTGTTTTTTAGAATTTCCAAAATGTTAGTCAGTTGTGACGGTACAGCGAAGATTTTGTACAAAATATCAACCACAAATTTCGCTGTTTTCCAACCACAAATATTGTGATGGAACATGTCTGTGGTTTCCCTAAAGACGATGACCCATTTTTCTTTGCGGAGTGAACTGTTATCTGTATAGCGTACCAATACATGCTGAAGGATTGGCTAATGCCACAATTACAGGCAGATAGCCAAGACTTATTAGCTTGCTGATAGACATACGTCTCTTTAGCGAATTTGATGCATATATTTGTCGAGGATGTTCAAAGAGCGTCCGAAACATGTCGTTCTCCTGCCTTACCGACTGAAAGGTTCGACTATCTGTCGAGTAAAGATGGGCGCTTCAGATCACATTAGATAGTGAAGTTGTTCCTTTGGACAGACAAGACGGCGTTTCCCCTTGCTTATGGCAATAGCCCGACCTTTCTAGTTACGCTGCTGTGATTCGTCACTTTTGTTGAATCCACAATGTTAAAGACATACACAGAGTGGCCAGTTTATTAGGAACACCCATGACTATGCAAATCCGTTGGCATAGCAATTATTACATATCAGTTAGTCACGTGACAGTCGATACCAATATAAAGCGAGAACTCACATGTCCACTGCAAATGGTTTGACCGTTACCGTGGGGAAAACAATGAATCTGAGCGACTTCGAGCGCGGGATGATAGTTGGAGCACGGCGAGATGGACTGAGTATTTCCAAAACCGCACGTCTTCTAGGCTTTTCCCGAACAACCATTTCAAGGGTTTACCAGGACTGGTTAAACAACTAGCCAGAGACAAGCCTCTTGTCGCAAACGACTCGTTGATCTAAGGGATGAGAGTAGGATGGGAATGTTTGTTTATGCGATTAGAAACGTCACGACTTGTCAAATAACCGTGGAGTACAGCGCTGGACCGCATAATAATATCTCAACGTATTACACACCGTACATTGGCTAGGATAGGCTACAACCGCTGACGGCCAGTCCCAGTACCTTTGATCTCCACCCAAAACCTCAAAAAACGTCTCCAATTTGCCCGTGATCACTAACACTGGACTGTGACGACTGGAAGAAGGTCTTCTGGTCGGATGAATCCCGTTTCCTATTTCACTGTGCAGATGGCCGACGCAGAATTTGGAGACAACAACACAAAGAGATGGATCCCGCCTGTCTGGTTTCCACTGTTAAGACTGGTGGAGACTCTGTAATGGTCTGGGGAATGGTTTCCTGGCATACTCTTGGTCCGCTGATACCTGTAGAACATCACCTATTAAGGGCTACCTGAACATTGACGCCGACTACGTTAGCCCCCTTCATGGCTATTGTTTCCCCCATCGGAAGGATACTTCCAGCAGGACAATGCTCCGTGTCACAAGGCTCGTATCGTCATGGAATGGTTCCAGGAGCACGATAATGAATTCAACTTACTTCTCTGGCCATCACAATCCCCGAATCTGAACCCAGTCGAACATCTTTGGGATGAGCTGGAACGGGTTATTCGAGGCATGGATCCACCACCATCCAGTAAGAATCAACTGGGAGCATCTGTTGAATCAGCATGGACAAACATCACGGAACAATGCTTCCAGCGGCTAACTGAATTCATGCCACGGCGAATTCGTGCTGTTATACCTGCTAGGGGTGGCGCAACACAGTATTAGGGGGATGTTCCTAATAAACTGGCCACTCCGTCTATATCTGTCGGTCAGATTGTATCTTACAACCGAATCTCAGTACTTGGACTTCGGAATACACTTAATTGGAGAGGGTACGAATTACAGTAGAAGATAATTACACTGGATCTCTTATTTTTTTCGCTATTATTTATTTCATAAAAGGCAAATAAAATTTCTTAAACAAACAAAAGTATATAATAATAATTATGAACTGGAGATGCTCTCCAAGCATAGGTAATGATTTTTCAATTGAAAAATGGAAGGAAAAATTCTGCGACCCAGATTCGAACCAGGAACCTCGACTATCATGGCCGACGCCTCTACCAATTGGGCTATCGCAGACACCACGGACAGGCAAGCTGTCTCAAGGTGTCTTAAAGACAACCAAGTTGTCACGGTTGAAAGCCCAATGGGAGACGGGAACCTGGCCCGCAGATCGAGAATTTCTCAGCTTGTCTGTCCGTGGTGTCTGCGATAGCCCAATTGGTAGAGGTGGCGGCCATGATAGTCGAGGTTCTTGGTTTGAATCCGGGTCGCAGAATTTTTCCTTCCATTTTTGAATTGAAAAATCATTAAATAAAAGTATTGCAAACGGATGGATCATTTCTTAGCAGTTCTTTTAAAAGTAAGAGTAGAAACGACATACGTATAAACTCCACATAATAATGTTTCTTTTAATACATTTCAGTATTTTCTTTGATGAAGAACCCTCAGATGGAAGGCAATATCGTCTCTTGGTCTAGAACTGTATGGAAGCTTGTCAACGTGTCCGTTGTTGCGGCAACCAATCGTAGGACGTCACCTGTACCTTGCCTGTAAAAACACCACACGTCACTATTAAATAATACTGTATGTGTTAAATTTCAGCTGTGATTCAAAATTTCTGTATATTAATAAGCGGGAGTAGATTTTAGATATCGCTATCAGAATTAAATAATAAAACCCATTTTATATCATGTATTTAGAGTCACTGGGTCTGTGTATTTTGAACATCTGGAGGATGAGAAGTGGGAATATACTGTGGATGAAGACATGATGCAAAAAACGAAACCTCTTGTCCACAAACGTTTTAATGGGCGAATACGTATTTCGATCTCTTTGAGATCATTATTCAACGCACAATAGGGAAATTTTTACAAAGCAAGCTATTTATAAGAAAAAGAGGGGCTGCTGACTCTCTCCCAAAGGACCAATCAACGAACACGTCGAACGTCCAATGGGAGAGTCAATCAACACCTCGTACAAAAATAATAATAATAAAAGCGCGGACCTAGGAGAGATACAGATTCCATACAATTGGCAAGAGTTACACAAATGGAGGAGTTTAGCTCTTGTCGTCGAATGCTTTTTTGAGAACGCCAGGAACATCGTTGGGCTTACCACTCACATCTGTTTCTTTGAATTTGGACGGGAAAGATTCGGATGCTCCATGTTTAGAACATCCTCAGGTTAACAGTTCCAGCAATCTCTTATATCGACCTGATCATTATCTAAATACGAGGGTGAATCAAACGAAAACCGCAAAATTGTAATTAAAATTCCAATTTTCGCCCTATAGTGTTGTAATTCTGCATATCCGTTAAAAATGAGTTTTTAGAAATATCCAGTAGATGGCAGGAAAGTAGAGAGAGCAAACAACGTCACAGCAGCAGTTTAAAGATGGCCGCACCACTTCAAACATGCACCAAAGAAGTTTATGAATGGTGATGCTTGTTTGTCACAGCGGCAAGTTTATGAATGGAGTGTGAATTTCACAAATTGTGTGGCAGCAGTATCAGATGCCCCTGCCCGGGTCAGGCACAAAGAGTTGTGACGCTAGAGAATATTGCAACAGTTGAAGCCTTAGTGTTGGAAAATCGCCGAGCAACAATTGATGAAATTGCAGTATTGTTAGACATGAGTCATGGTTCAGCCCACCTCATCATTTCATTAGGTTTCTCGCCTTCATTACTAAAATCAGATAACTGAACACTGTTATTCTTTGGTGCATGTTTGAAGTGGGGCGGCCATCTTTAACGCTGTGACGTTGTTTGCTTGTCTCTACTTTCTTATAGGTGGCAGGAAAGTAGAGACAAGCAGTTTTAATGGATCTGCGAAATTACAATACTGTGAGGCGAAATTTGGAATTTTAATTACAATTTTGAGGTTTTCATTTGACTCACTCTCGTATCATATTTATTATTTAATTTTATTAGCAGCTACATCCGTTATGGAAGAATTAGTCTTCTATAGCAAACTTCAGAAGTTGAATCTCATAATGTAATAACTTCGTTTTAGTCCTGTCTGATGTTAGTTGTCGTTCCCCACCTTGAAATGTAAGGCACCACTAACTACTGTTATTGTTCGCACTGTAGTACCAGGTGTGCAACTAAGTTTCCGGGTTTCACACATGGATGGCGCTAACGACACATATAGTCGACATACCTGCCGGAAGTTGTTTCTTCATAGCGTGGACATCTATTAACCAATAACCAGTCGTAATACCAAAACATATCGCAACGCAAAAATATTTTTCCAACAATGAAAATGTCCGCTTTTGTGCCAAACAAACAACATTTGCGGGAAACTTTGCTTTTCTGCTTTAACCTGAAAAAAAAATGCAACTGAAGCACGTCGTTTGCTTGAGAAGGCCTAGGACGAACATGCACCATCGAAAACTACCTGTGAAAATTGGTTTAAACGCTTTAGAAGTGGCGATTTTGACACTGCGGACAAGGAGCGTTGCGGAAGCCCAATAACAATTGCGGACGCCGATCTGCAAGCGTTATTGGAACTGTCAATGGGCTTCGCGACCAACAACTACTGATTAATCTTAATCATGCATTGCTCGAAAAATTGCCAGAATGGGACACGAGACACGAACGAGTGATCTTGCACCACGACAATGCTTCGCGTCATCGCGCTTTCTTCGTCCAGGAGACCATCAAAACGCTGAAGTGGGATCTGTTACCGCACTCGCTGTATTCGCCAGACCTGTGCCCTTCCGATTATCACTTGTTCCGATCGATGGCGCATGGCTTGGCTGGGCTACACTTGCCCACTTTCGAAGAAGTGCAGAATTGGTTGGATGAATGGTTTCGCGTCGCGTTGGATGAATGGTTTTATCGTAACGGTATTCATGTATTGCCAGAGCGATGTAGCTGGGGAGGGACGATTCTTCGAATAAACCATTTATCTTATTTCTCTTGACATTTTCCGTTTTTCATTGATCCAAAATCCGGAAATTTGTACACCTAGTATATAATCTGCTCATTTATTAACAGGTTCTGACGACTGTATTGCACTATCAAATCTGCTAACACATATTTTAGATAGATGGAAGTAAACTGCATAATACACCAATCCGCTCTATGAATGCCCTTAGATCTTTTACAACCGGAGACTCCGGTTTGTAATATAAGTAGAGGCTAAGGTAAGGCTAAGTGTTTAAAACGTTCAAAATTAAAGTTTTGGCAAGTACACAATGCACATAAGAAAGCGCTGTTGTCTTTTGGCTGGCGACTTCCAGCAATCATTACATTTTTCAACATTAGACAAATGCAGAGGAACTTAATGCTCCTCAAAGGAACTTATCTTCGGTGACATTATCAAAATCGTACATTAACCCTAATATACAGAGATGTAACTGTTCACAAGGCTGATTCTCGGAAAAGCCAAATTTTCTTCTGATCTACTTCTGAGCCAAATAGTGCCATCGGTTCAGGACGTAATTGACAAGGCTTTTTCCGAACATTGCTTATAACTTTAAAAAGCTCCATCCGCAGCTGTGTGAAGGAGCCATTCTGGCGCCTAAGAATGATAGAGTGAATAATAGATGCAGGATGGATTTCCGGCTACAAGTCCATGGATATGAGTAAGCGGCGTTTTACTTCCTGACTTTGAACCCTTTAGAATTCCACCGTAGATATCATTTTTCTGTTTTACGGTTTTATACACAAGTTCTACCTGCTGAATGGAAAAGGGTGTACCGCAAGTTACCGCTATACATGTCCTCCTTCCATCGTTTTTGATAGTAATTACCTTTGGTATATGGGCAGCAGCAACCTAAACTTTGCCAACCTGGAGCATTGATCTCCGGACAAATCGTCATAATGCCGAGAGTGAACCTCGCCACTTTGTTGGAGATTGACCCTAGTTGCGCTACGGATTAACATGGTTAAGATATCCGTCGATCAAAATGTTGGCTCTACACCGTCATGATATCGCCTTCGTCTTCCAGTTAATATCGCGCACTGTTCATTTGTAATGCCCAATTTCAAAATATTATTCAGTGTAATTTGAGACGGAATTACTTATGTTGATATAATTTAAATGCATTTATGGTTGAAGTAAAGCTTAAGTGAATTTATAAATTTACACTTCACATTTCTTTGTACGTCTAAGTTTTAAGATATGAAAGCTTTTTTTTCTGTTTCTAATGATCAGATACGCAATCTTCTTCACAAAGTCGCAAAATTAATGACTTTGTGGAGGAACTTCAATAAACAACCTTGTATGCGCATTTCAGTTACCAAGTAAACATCATTCATTAAGAAATTGGAATAAACACATAAGCCAGAAAAAAATTATAGCAAAAAAAAGTGAAATAAACCAACCAATCATTGGACGTAAATCAGTGGACATAAATAGAAATGATGATTATTTTTGTTTTTCCTTTTTTACTGAATGATTGTTTATTAGTAACTGAAATGCGCATACATTTTTAGGTGTTTTTTTTAACTTTCGTGGAAGTTTTATATTTTTCATTTATCTTGTTATCTGATAATCTAATGGATCCGATGTATATAAATAATAAGATTAATTTACTGGTCTAATACTGATTCGCTTAATCATGTTTCTTGCAAGCGTGTTCGTTTTCTTTCAGATATTCGGCGCAGTCTACAGTGGTAATGTGCCACCCCCGTTCTACTCGCTCTTATTCCCCTCCGAGCCTCACACATCTGTCGCTCTTTTGCGCGATGCATCCATTCCTCGAAATACGAGCGCATTCACCATCAGCTTCTGGGTTTACCAAACAGACAGAGAAAACTACAACACTTACTTCTCTTATTCTGCAGATCAAGACCCATCTATGTTCGGTTTTCGTTGTAGTAAAGTAGCTTGTATTCTCTGGATAGGGCATTTTGCTTTAGTTTTAAATCCGGTATTGCATATTGACCAATGGGCTCATTATGTTGTGTCATGGCATTCAGTGGATATGGATGCAGTTAAATATTACTGCAATGGCAAACTCATTGAGTCTTTGACATGGCAATATCCAAAGGAGATTCCGATGATATATGGAACTAACGGAGTGATAGCTATCGGGCAAGAACAGGATTCAGTTGGAGGTGGATTTGATCATGCTCTCCGAGGCGAGTTGACTGAACTACAAATGTGGGATAGATTTCTCAGTGATGAAGAAGGTAAGAATAGAATTAAATGTATAAAAGTTAAATTACTGTTTATTTTTAATAATCTTGAATATTCTGTGAGATGAGAAACCAATTTTACATTGATCACAATCAGTGGAGCAAGATCAAACCACGAGTAATAAGATTAGACATCAAATTATCGCCGCTAAATTTATTATTGGGACAGTAACACTCGAGTGGACATCATTCTCTTGAATTAAACCACGACTGAAAGAGCATATAAAATAAATCGTTGCTCCGCGTTTCATTGGCCAATAAGCTTTTTCTTGCATCAAACAGAAGGATGTTCAACTTGGTAATGGGGATCTATAACTTATGGGCAGGAGCCTGACATTTGCAACATACACTGAGTGGCCAGATTATTATGACCACCCCATCATTACCTCGTTGGATCACCTTTTGCCTTCAATACTGCGGCGATTCTTCTTGATATTGAATCCACGAGATGTTGAAAGGTGATGCGAGCAATCTGACACCATGTCTGATGAATAGCACTATCCAGTTCTGCGAGATATGAAGGCTCTGGAACACTTGCCTGATGGCTCGTTCAACTTCGTCCCACGAATGGTCAATTGAATTGAGATCTGATGGTTGTGGGGGCCACTTAGGCAAGCTAAAGTCTTCTTCATGCTACTGAATTCACAATATGAGCACCGTGGCATGCCACATTGGCTTGTTGAAAGAAGCCATCTCCATTGGGATACACTATCATCATGATAGGATCAAATTATAAAGAACTGGTCTCAGCGTAGCAAAATGGTATCGTTTCATTTCAGCCTACGCGTTTGGAAATACAACGCTACCATTTTGCTATTCCGAGACAAGTTCTTTATAATTTCACATTCAGCAAAATCGACCAATATGCAAATACTTGATAGGATGAACTTGATCAGCAACGATACTTGGGTTATGTCATGCTAATCAGTCGTATTTCCACACGAATTAAAGGGCCCAAATCATAACACTGCTCTCACCAGCATGATGGGTTGTACTCATTCTGTGGTGTCCATGCTTCCATGCTCTTTCCGCCAAATTCTCACTCTATCTGCATGGTACACTGGAAACGTGAATCATCAGACCATATGACCTTTATTCAATGCTCGACTGTCCAATTCTTGTGTTCATGTGCGAATTGGAGTCGTTTTATCTTGTTAACTACAGACAGCAAAGGTCATTTGAGAGGATTCCTGATTAAGATCTTCAGTAATAAGATGCACTCTTGCCGTTCTGTTGTCTTGTACAGTCTTGCCACTTTCCGTTCTGTCCGAACATTAATAGTCGCTGACGGCAACAACTTGCACGTTCAGACCCAGTTTTTGGCTGCGAGCGCCAACAATCATCCCACGTTCAAAGGCTGTTAAATTGCCTCGTTTGCCCAGATCTTCAGAAACATATCACTTCTACTGTCATGGTAAACAACCTGCTTCTCTGTTTATAATGGTATGTCCCTCTAGCAATTTCAGCTCGAAATCATAGCTAATTTGCCTACAAACTTCAGTGGTCATAATAATCTGGCCAATCAGTGTATACATTAGAATTGAGTCTGACAAGTTCTGATATCATATATTTTAATATTGTCAATAGACGCGTAGTTTAAATTTCTCTTCAGCTTTAAATATGCTTAACAATTGATCTGTTTTGCTTTATTTTCAGTGCATTCGTTGATGACCCACCCTGAGATGGAAGGCAACGTCATTTCTTGGTCTAGAACTGTCTGGACGCTTGTTAACGTATCCGTTGTTGCACCAACCAATTTAATGTCATTATTAAAGAAGGACTTTTTAAGATAAATGTTTTATGAGATTCTGTAATTAGTGATAATAAAAAAGCAAATTTTATCAGGATTTATTTCTGTCTTTTTCAAAGTAACAAGAACAGTTACAAAACATCTACAGTATGTTTCAAATATATTCGGTAACTTAAAAAATAGCGTATTATCAATGGTTTCACCTTTATTTAATTTCTACAACAATGATAATGCTTCAAATGAAATATAGGCCCTCTAAATATAACGAAAAACATAAACAACTCGTTATTAAAAAACACTTGAAAACTTAGAAAAAAATTGAAATTGAGTGTTTCACATTTATTCGGACAGGCCTCTCAATACTCAATGAGACAAACCATTTACTTTTGGGCGTTGGTATATATGCAAACTAATGTACTTTTAAACATTGTAAGGGTCGTGTTTTTTCCAGTGGGCTTCGAATTGAAATACCGAGCTGCAATGGGTCGAAGAAATAATGTCACCGATTATGAAAAAAGTCAAATTGATGCCTTTGCTAGCTAAGGAAAGCCCGTACGTGATATTGCTGCTTTTGTCAACACACCAAAATCGACAGTTGCTGATTACTTGAAATCAAATGAAGTTCAGAAACCACCAAAAAACAAAACAGGGCTGAAAGCAATCTTAAAACCTCGTGATGTGCGGCGCATTGTCAACGCAGCATCTAATGAATGTAAATCTGTAAGGCGAATTCGAGATGAATTGGACCTTCCATGCAGTAGTACGACAGTGTACAGAGCCATAAAAGATTCATTAGTGGTGAGACATGGACGTTTGCGTTTCATTCCACCATTAACAAACAACTACAAAGTGACAGATTGACATGGGCTACAACACACGTGTCCTGGCCCAACGAATGGTTGGAAATTTTTTTCTCAGACGAAAAGAAATTCAATTTGGATGAACCGGACGGGTGGGCATGCTATTGGCATGATTTGAGAAAAGAACCAAACACGTTTTCAAAACGCCAAATGGGTGGCGGATCAGTGATGGTGTGTGAAGCATTTGGCTTCAATGGAACGTCAACATTGGCGTTTATTTCACAAAGATTAAATTCAAAGGGGTACCAGGAGATCTTGGAAGAACATCTTTGCCTGCTGGAGCAGTTTTCAAAAAGATAATGCACCAATACACAATTCAAGAGACACCAAAAAGTGGTTGAAATCACATAACGTTCGAGCTTTGTCGTGGCCATCCAGAAGCCCAGATACCAATCCAGGCAGGTGTAAAAAAAATGCACGGCATTATTATCAGTTTCTGAATTGAAGTGTGCAATTGAAGATGCCTGATACTCTCTGGATCTTGGAACTCTTAAAGAACTCATTCAATCAATGCCAAACAGAGTTTTCGATGTCATCAACAAAAGGGGAGCTCACAGTGGACGTTAAATATTTTTATTATTGTTTAAACTTGTGCTAAACTTGTTTAAACTTGTGCCTGTCCGAATAAATGTGAAACACTCAATTTCAATTTTTTTTTTTAAGTTTCATGCGTTTTTATAAATAACGAGTTGTTTATGTTTTTTGTTATATTTAGAGGGCCTATAGTTCATTTGAAGCATAATCACTGTTGTAGAAATTAAATAAAGGTCAAAACCAATGACAATGTGCTATTTTTAAAGTGTCCGAATAAATCTGAAACATACTGCATACTGGGTTCCCAATAGGATGTGACGAATTTGAATTGTGATGCCAATGACACTTTACAGTAAATAGGTTTAAAAAATGTCACTTTCTGCTGTGACCCTGAATATATTTATACCCAGACTAATAATATCGTACACTTTTGCTTTTATGGTGTTTTATTAATCTGCTATTTTAAAGTGATTCAGTTTCTCGTGTTTTAAAATTTCAATCTTTTAATGAAGACCTATTTTAAGAACTTGTAAATCTAATGTAAAAAGTCTCTACTATTTCCACAAATGTTAAGCAGCAGACTCCCAAAAAGAATCCCATTGATCCACCAATATCCGACAAGAGTGATCCTAAACTGTAATCCCAATGTTCTCGCATAAGCTTAATGGTGCTGTCTATATCAATGAAGATAACCGTGTCGGTCTTGGTTTGAGAATTGACGTTTCTGAATTGCAGGTTGAAGATGAGCTCTCGGCATTTCTTGGGGCAAGGACAGTTGTTGATGTCGAACTTGGGGAAGAAGTCATCGGCGGTCAAGTACATCGCTTGCAGTTCGCTTGAATTGCAATAGGATTCGTTAGGGCGTTGGTTCATGAATGGCAGTTTAAAATACAGCAATAGGTGGTTACAGATAGTTTTTCTTTTCTATAACTATACAAAATTTTAACGGACATACAGTTACCTACAGATGTAACCTCCTTCCTTAAAGAGATTGATATGCAGCCCATTCATGCACATAATGGGAGCTCATTATTGTATAATCTCCTCATTGCTTAGCAGATTCTGATGACTGTATTGCACTAGCAAACCTGCTAACACATATTTTAGTGGATGGAAGTAAACTACAAAGACATGCCGTTCCGCTCTATGAATGCCCTTATATCTTTCACAATCGGAAACTCCTGTTTGTAATAAAAACAGAGGCTGAGGTAAATCTAAGTGTTAAATATGTTTAAAATTATAGTTTTGGCAAGTACACAATGCACATAAGAAAGCACTTAAAGTTCTGGATCCAACAATGAAGGACATAAAAAGAAAGGCTATTGTCTTTTGGCTTGGACTTCCAGCAATCATTACCTTTTTTACCAATGGACAAATGCAAAAGGGACTTAATGTTTCTCAAAGGAACTTATCTTCAGAGACATTTTCAAAATCGTACATTAACCCTAATATACTGAGAGATGTTAGTGTTCACAACTTCGCGCAATAAAAACTGGGCCTTGAAAAAGGCAAATTTTCTTCTGATCCAGTTACTATCCGAAATGGTGCCATCGGTTCAGGACGTTTTTGACAAGGCTTTTTCCAGATATTGCTTAAAAAACTTTAAAAACCGTCCGCAGCTTTGTGAAGGAGCCTTTCTGGCACCTGAGAATGATACAGTGAATAATAATCGGATACAGGATAGATTTCCGGCTACACGATGACACTTGCAGTTCTGGAGCAGTCAAGAGATGCAAAATGAATTGTGTGTACAGTATAACTTGTAATGGAGAATAAGGCATATTTTTAGGAAAAAAAAACAAGTTAAAAAAAAATAAAACTAGCATCATCTTTTTTCATTTGTGAGCTACAAGACTCAATGGACAAAATTATAGGACCATCTTCAAAATAATGGATTATTCTGAATTTTTTCTACCAAAAATTCAGTTATTTTCATTACTTTAATAAACAACAAAATTCTCTTCTGTATTGAACAAATTCATCATGGGACGTGGTAATAAATTAAGCAGTGAACAACCAGCTCAAACTACAGCTTACAACTCTTTTCTCACTACAGCGTTGGAAAGAGTAAAAGAGAAGTTGCTGGAATTACTGAAGTCCACAATTTTTTAACTGATCCACATGGCTATGGAAAAAATTCCTCATCAGGAAGACATCCGAAACTGTCAAAAAGAGAGAAACGTTCTATCCTGAGAATGGCTACAACCAGCACAGGAGCAACATCCTCTAACATCACGTCATCTCTGAATCTTCCTATATCAAACAGAACAACTCGTCGTGTAGTCCAAGCATCCATCAACCACACTTACGCGTAATATAAATCCAAGCAAAATTAACTTCAACAGTACATTGGGAATAACAAATATGGAATCATACTATCTTTAGTGACGAAAAAAAATTCAATATGGATGGGCCTCAGGCATAAGATTCTACTGGCATGATCTCAGGTAGCCAGAACAGTTTCTTTCAAGACGAGTGCAAGGCGGAGGTTCCGTTATGATCAGGACTGCTTTCTCAGTCCACGGTAAATCAAGCTTGTGTTTTGTGAAGCCGAAGTCAAATGCAGATGATCATCAAGATGTTTTAGGAAATTATTCGTTGCCATTTCGAGACGAACTGAACGATCCGGAGATAACGCGCCCATACAACGTGCAGTATCCACTCAACAGTGGATTCATGATCAAGAAATTCGTGTTTTGGATTGGCCAGCGTGCAGTCCTTATCTCAGTCCCATTGAAAACATGTGGTGCGAAGCTGTATTTCGACCTCGGTGTCCAGAGCCATCAAGGAAGAGGGTGGAAAGAGTTTGAGGCGCGTGGCAAGACCTTTGCTGACGGATGGCTTCGAGAAAAACGTCGGGAGCGCTGTCGTCGCCTTCTCAATGACTTGAAAAGCCATGGCAATCGCATTGTCATCTTTTCTGATGAAAAACTTTCACGGTCGACACGATCGTCAACAAGCAGAAGGACCGCGAGGTCAACTTCGGCCAGGACATCTCTGATGTCCGCTACGTGACTACAACCAAGCACCCGGCCTCAGTGATGATACTCGGCGTCGTGGCGTCGAATGGCATGAAAATGCTGCCAATCTGGTTCCCGACCGGTTACAAGCTTACCGCGGCCGACTTCAAGGACATCTTAACCAAGGACGTTCTACACAGGGTGAAAAAGGTGACGAGGGATGCGGACTACGTCTGTCAACAGGCCCACAGTGCCAAGACCGTTCAAGAGTGGTTAGGGTCAAACATGAACTTCTAGTCGAAGGACTTTTGGCCTCTTCAGTCCCCCGAACTCAACCCTTTTGACTACAGCGTTTGGGTACAGCGTTTGGGCGCATATTGAGAGCAAGGCCTGCAAGATACGTCACAGCAACGTCGACCAGCTGAAAGCATCTGTGAACCGCGTGTTGACCGCCAAGAAGAAAGACTACATCCGTAACGTTTGTCGGGCTTTCAGACCGCGCCTAGAGCGTGTGGTTGCCGCCGATTAATATGCATTGTGTACCGTAGTTATGTCATTTTTGTGAGGCTCCTCACATGTGTAACAGAACTTTTGCAAATTGTCCATTACAAATTATATTGTACACAGGATTGTGAATCAAATAAATTCATTTTGCATTTCTTGACTGGTCCTATAATTTTGTCCAGGACTGTAAGTCCATTCACAAAGTCATGGATAGGATAAGCGGTGTTTTACTTCCTGACGTTTCAAGAATTTTACAGTAGATGTGGTTCTTCTGTTTTACTATTTATAAACAAGTTCTACCTGCTGAATGGAAAAGGGTGTGCCCCAAATTGCCGCTACACATGTCCTCTTTACATCGTTCTTTGAATGGGCATCAGCCTGAATTTTGCCAACCTGAAGCATGGATCTCCCTGACAAATCGTCATAATCCTAGTTGTGCTACGGGTTAACTTGGTTAAGATATCTATTGATCAAACTGTTGGCTGATATCGCCTTCCTTTTTAGTTAATATCGCGCTCTGTTCATTTGGGGTGTCCAGTTTCAAAAGATTATTCAGTGTAATTTGAGAAAGAATTACTTATATTGATATAATTTAAATGCTTTCTTGGTTGAAGCAAAGTTAAATTGAATTTAGGAACTTACACTTCACATTTCTTTGTACGTCTAAGTTTTAAGATATGAAAGGGTTTTTTTTTCGTTTCTAATGATAAGATACGGAATCTTCTTCACAAAGTCGCAAAATTAATGACTTTGTGGAGGAACTTCAATAAACAACCTTGTATGCGCATTTCAGTTACCAAGTAACCATCATTCATTAAGAAATTGGAATAAACACATAAGCCAGAAAAAAATTATGGCAAAAAAAGAAAATAAACCAACCAATCATTGGAAGTAAAGCAGTCACTGGTTGTAGATAGAAATGATGATTATTTTTGCTTTTCCTTTTTACTGAATGATTGTTTATTAGTAACTGAAATGCGCATATATTTGTAGGTGTTTTTTTTTCAACTTTCGTGGAAGTGTTATATCTTTCATTATATATCTGGTTATCTGATAATCTAATGGATCCGATGGATATAAATAATAAG
>JAHWFO010030585.1:605036-641908 GCA_023313115.1 Rhysida immarginata | reverse complement strand
TCTGGTTATCTGATAATCTAATGGATCCGATGGATATAAATAATAAGATTAATTTACTGGCCTAATACTGATTCGGTTAATCATGTTTCTTGCAAGCGTGTTCGTTTTCTTTCAGATATTCGGCGCAGCCTACAGTGGCAATGTGCCACCCCCGTTCTACTCGCTCTTATTCCCGTCTGAGTCTCACACATCCGTCGCTCTTTTGCGCGATGCACCCATTCCTCGAAATACGAGCGGATTCACCATTAGCTATTGGCTTTACCGAACCGACAATGAAAATTATAACACTTACTTCTCTTATGCTACAGATCAAGATATCATAGGTTTTCGGTGTAACAACAAATTTTGTTTTCTCCGGATAAAGGATGTTGGTATAGCTCTCAGTTCGGTATTGCATATTGACGAATGGGCTCATTATGTTCTGTCATGGCAATTAGTGGATAAGGGTGAAATTAAATATTACTGTAATGGCAAACTCATTGAGTCTAATTCGATATATCCACTGTGGATTCCGACAATAGTTGGAATTAACGGAGTGGTAGCTATCGGGCAAGAACAGAATTCAGTTGGAGGTGGATTTGATTTTGCTCTCCGAGGCGAGTTGACTGAACTACAAATCTGGGATAGAATTCTCAGTGAAGAAGAAGGTAAGAATAGAAGTAAATGTATAAAAGTTAAATTACTGTTTATTTTTAATAATCTTGAATATCCTATCAGATCAGAAACCAATCCATATTAGATAACGAGAAAGATAAATAGTATCAGCATAAAATTACGGAGGCTGCTTAGAAAAATAACTATTCAAAATTACTCTAAATCTGGATGAATGCTGTATTTCCATATAATTTTCCCACATCATATTTTCAGTGGACCAAAATCAGATCATGAGAAGTAAGATTAGACATCAAGCTATCGCCGCTAAATTTATTATTGGGACAATACACTCGGGTGGACTCATTCTCCTGATTTAAGCCACCGAGCATGTAAAATGGACTCTCCGCAAAACCTCATTCCGGCGTTTCATTGGCCAATAAGCTTTTTCTTGCATCAAGCAGAAGGATGTTAAACTTGGCAGTGGGATTCTATAACTTATGGGCAGCAGCCCGACATTTGCAACATACTCTGAGTGGCCAGATTATTAGGACCACCCCATCAGTACCTCGTTGGATCACCTTTTGCCTTCAATACTGCGGCGATTCTTCTTGATATTGAATCCACGAGATGTTGAAAGGTGATGCGAGCAATCTGACACCATGTCTGATGAATAGCACTATCCAGTTCTGCGAGATTTAATGACTGTGGAACACCTGCCTGATGGCTCTTTCAACACGTCCCACAAATGCTCAATTGAGTTGAGATCTGGTAATTGTGGGGGTCAATTAGGCAAGGAATAGTCTGCCTCATGTTCTGGGCATGCACATTTCAAGAACCGTGGCATGGCACATTGTCTTGTTGGAAGAAGCCATCTTCATTGGGATACACCATCAACATGATAGGATCAAATTATAAAGAACTGGTCTTTGGAGTAGCAAAATGGTAGCGTTTTATTGGAGCTTGGAAATACGCGTTTGGAAATACCATTTTGCTACATGAGACAAGTTCTTTATAATTTTACATTCAGCAAAGTCGACCAATATACAACTACTTGATAAAATGAACTTGATCAGCAACGATATTATTGTATGTTATGCTATTCAGACGTTGTTCAACAAGAATTAAAGGGCCCAAATCAAGATAGGAAAACATGCCCCAAATCATAATACTGTCCCCCACCAGCTTGAAGGGTTGTGCTCATGCATGTGGGATACATGTTTTCACGCTCTTTCTGCTAAATTTTCACTCTGCCATCTGTCTGATGCAACTGGAAACGTGATTCATCGGACCACTTGACTTTTTTCCAATGCTCGACTGTCCAATTCTTGTGTTCCTGTGGAATTGAAGACGTTTTATCTTGTTAACTGTAGACAGCAAAGGCGTTAGAACAGGCCTTCGGCTTCTATATACCATACGATGCAGCGTATCCCCTTCTGTTGTCTTGTACCAGTCCTGCCACTCTCCGTTCTGCCCGAACATTGTAGTCCCTGACGGCCACAATTCGCACGTTCAGACACAGATTTTCGGCTGACAGTCCAGTCTTTAAATACTTTAACAACAGCTGCTCTTGAACATCTAGCAAATTCAGCTGTTTTGGTGACTCTCGCCCCATGGCTCCGAGCGCCAACAAACATCCCACGTTCAAAGGCTGTTAAATCGCGTCGTTTACCCATCTCTCAGAAACAAATCGCTACTTCTATCGTGTTAAATTACCCGCTTCCCTGTTTATAATGGTCTGGCTCTCTAGCAACTTTAGCGCGAAATCATAGCTAATTTGCCTACAAACGTCAGTGGTCATAATAATCTGGCCACTCACGTCAGTGTGTACTTTCTAGTGAATAAACTGCTAGAACCGTCGACAAATTAACGGGTTCATTAGAATTGAGCCTGACAAGTTCTGATCTTCTATATTTTAATATTGTCAATAGACGTATAGTTTAAATTTCGCTTGAGCTTTAAATGTGCTTAACAATTGATCTGTTTTGCTTCATTTTCAGTGCATTCGCTGATGACCCACCCTGAGATGGAAGGCAACGTCATTTCATGGTCTAGAACTGTTTGGACGCTTGTTAACGTATCCGTTGTTTCACCAACTAATTTAATGTCATTGTTAAAGAAGGACTTTTTAAGTTGAATGTTTTATGAGATTCTGTAGTTAGTGATAATAAAAAGGCAAACTTTATCAACATTTATTCCTGTCTTTTTCAAAGTAACGCGAACCAGATATAAAACGCTTATACAAGGTCCCCAGTATGATGTGACGAATTTGAACTGCGATGCAAGCGACACTTGAACATAAATAGGTTTAAAAAAGTCACATTCTGCTGTGACACTCTGTATATTTATACCCAGACTGATAATATCGTACACTGTTGCTTTTATGGTGTTTTATTAATCTGCTATTTTAAAGTGATTCAGTTTCTCATGCTTTAAAATCTCAATCTTTTAATGAAGATGGTTTTTAAGAACTTGTAATTCTAATGTAAAAAGTCTCTACTATTTCCACAAAAGTTAAGCAACAAACACCCTAAAAGAGTCACATTGAGCCACCAATATCCGACAAGAATGATCTTAAACTGTAATCCCAATGTTCTCTCATAAGCTAAATGGGGCTGTCTGTATTAATGAAGATAACGGTGTCGCTCTTGGTATGAGAATTGACGTTTCTGAATTGCACGTTGTAGATGAGCTTTCGGCATTTCTTGGGGCAAGGACAATTACTGATGTTGAACTTAGCGAAGAAGTCATCGGCGGCGAAGTACATCGCTTCCAGTTCGCTTGAATTGCAGTAGGATACGTTTGGGTGTTCGATCGTGACTCGTAATATAAAATACAGCAATAGATTGTTACAGATAATTTTTCATTTCTACAGCTATACACAAAGTTAAACAGACATACACTTACCTACAGACGTAGCCTCGTTCCTTAAAGAGATGAATATGCAACTCATCGTCTATGCAATTTTCTACATACGAGTACACCGCCACTTCTTCGGCATCTTTTCATGAAGATGACGAGATGTTAAGCCTACGGATCTGTGATAGACTTTATCCGTTTAATAACTTCAGAAACTGGCAGAAACTAGACCGATTTGCAGAACATAATCAACAGCAGAGGAGAATTAGATTAATAAATCCTAAGTCTACATGACACCGTATTGGCGAGGGATAGAGAATTATATACGTGTATTCCCACAGATTGGAACATATACAAAATAAACTTCAAGAGGTTATCTAAGCTACGAGTACTTTGTCATTCTTTACTATTGGTAATATGATGATTTTGATAATGACTGTAGGATTGATAGATTCTTGTGGTAACAATCGTTTCAAGTGTACGCGTCTCTTCCTCGACGACGAACATATCAGCAGCCAGTGTGCAAACTGTGACCCACAAGCCAATAACGATTAGACTGTATCTGAAGCAGTATCGGTGAGAACATTATTGAATTGCAGTTGACTGTTTGTCGTTGGACATTGAAATTTGCTTGGCTTGATGCCAAGAACGCTGAAACTCTGTCTGTGCAAAGTAACGCCTAGTCATCTAGTCATATGAATCCCATTTTCAGTTGTTTCGAACTGATGGTAGAGGAAGGGTGTAGCGTTTACAGCATCAGACTTATGATTCTGTCCCTAATACAATGACGTTTTGAAATGAGTTAGCCTTTTCTTGGAACCCATTAAATCTATTTAAACTTTGTGTTAAAATGGAATTCTGGCTAAACTTTATACCCCTTCATGTTTTTGTGGGCAAGATAATGCGCCATCCTGTCAACTATTTTCAACCACTTAAGTTTTGAGAAAGAATTATCTGAGTGCAGGACCTGCAGTACTCTGGATGCACTTGAGCGAATCCTCAGAGCCATTTGCATGTATTAGAATGCAGCATTTAGGGTCGCGGCGCAAGGGTGAGCTGTTTAACATAGGCAACTTCTATGTACATATATGTGTTTTACTCGAAGCAAAAACGTCTTCGCGCCCATCCTCAGCATATCTCAAATGTGTGTACTTTTGACGGAGGGAGTGTGTCTCCTACGCGACAGTGCGATGCCCTCAGAGTTTCACTAAAAGATGGAACGAAAGATGTACAGACTGGAAGGAATTCGCGTTAGGGGATATATTTTGAATAGTGATAATATGATTATTTCAATCTTTGCAATAAAAATCCGTAAACAAAAAATTTCGGTTTCCCATTGAACACTCCTTGTACAACATAATCGGTAGCGTTTCTTGGAAATACACTTGAGATAAAAATGACTACTCGTATCCGCGTTTGTACTTTTTGCTTTGATAACTTTTGTCTTCACTGATAAATATAGAAGCATACATACGTAATGATTAGAATCTGCGAGTTTTGTCGAAATCTTAATTCATTGGAATATTTTCTGTGCATTTTGCTTGTGCCTGGTGTGTTCAATCAAAGATTCGAATGAATATACAAAAATAAAAAATTATTGTATAAAAATAAGCCGAACAGTTTTAGACTTAAATTTATTTTCAAACTAAATTATTACGGATTGTAGATATGAAATCAGACCTGTTAAATAAATACTGTTCGTGATAAGAAATAATCTTTGTCAATATTTTACGATTGGATGTGAGCACAAGATAAATTCGTCGTGTGTTTTAGACCGGAGTAATTTTCCAGAGTGAATACTTAATTTAGACTTGAGAGCTGTCTTTCTTTGGTGGAGTACTGATCTTTAGTATAATTAAACTCGATATCATCATGATTATTTTAAGTTTTTTCTTTTTCGTGCAAACTTTTCCAGCGATATTAAGTGGAAATACTCCTCCTCCTGCCTACTCATTGTTATTTCCTTCTGAACTGCTCTTTTCACGAGCTGTGTTACCCTTGGTGCCTATTCCTTTGAGTATGGATGAGGTCACCATAAGCTATTGGGTTTATGGATTAGATTTTTCTGATACATATCTCGGCTTTTTCTCTATTTATGAAGTTGACAATGTTACCGGAAATAATATGAAATTTTTCTGCGGAAAAATATCTTGTGGACTACTCACAAACGTGAACGAGGTCGGATTCTTGGGAGCAACTACTCGTCCTAAGGAATGGATCCATCATGTCATATCGTTGCAACCAGGATATTTCAAATTTTATATCAATGGAAGACTCGCTCGTTTAGTACCTACTGAAAAGGCATTTCCAACATGGAGAAAAGGTATAATGCTGACGCTTGGACAGCGAATAGATTACGGCATATTTCAGCCGAATTTTGCTCTGCGAGGAGAATTAACCGAATTCCAAATGTGGGATAGAGCTCTAGAAGACGATGAAGGTAAGAGAATGAATATATGTAAAAAAAAAAAGTTTGAGTTTATTATGTTTTAGTCTTAAAACTTGAACTCTTATGAGGTAAAAAGCTTTCCATTTTACTGGCCTTTCTGTCTAAATAGACCAATTTTAATTAAAGCATTATAATTAAAAAACTATTTTTGCTTTATAATGCTTTACTTTTATTTTTAATTTAAATTTACACGTGCCATTTCTTCTCTCTCTCTTAGCACCATTATCCTTTTTTGCAACTCTCTCCAGTCTTTTCTTTATATATGAGTTCTGGAAAAATTGAGAAATAGAATAGTATTGCTGGGATCCCTAAAATGGGGGAAATAACATAATTTAATTGACCGTCGAGCACTGAAGTGAGAAAAAAAATTAGTGAAACTGAATCGGCATTTCCAAACGGAATCTGTTATTGGATAGTTTCATAATTGATGGCCGATTCCGACAGAAATAAAAATACATTTTCTTCATAAAAAATGCACAAGTCCCACATCGTTTCAGTGAAAAATGTTGCAATGGTTTAAGAATCAATGACGACATGAGTCACAGCATCCTGTTTAGTCAGGGAATGCTTGCCCCTCAAGAAGTGGTCCAAATGGCGAAACATGCGAAAGGCCTCTTTCACACGACGCCACCAGAGTCGCGCCACCACTCTTTTTGGTGGCACATTTCTTGGTGGCGTGTTCAGATGTTCCTGCCTCCAACGCGGCCACCGGAAATGAGTCACCCTCTGTTCACGTTACCGCAAACGAATCGTTGCTATGGAAACCCCCTTTCCTCAACTCCCCAACAATGGTGGTGTCGCGAGTTCGTGTGAAAGGCTCTACTGTGAGCAGTGTAACGATGTGGCCGCGCCACCAAGAATCGCGTCTTGAGCACATCCCCTCTTCTGGCCGCGCGTCCACTGGCGCCCTCACCACCACGTGTGAAAGGTTCAACTGTCAGCAGCGTGACGACCTGGCCGCACCACCATGGCCGCGCCACCATGGTGGCCTCGCGTAAAAGGGATCTAAGGTATGAGGAAGGACCTTGTACCTTAATACCTTGTTCACACATACAATTCTTGATCATGATCATTTTACACACGTTTAAGGTGAATAATGTTCATTCTGTAATGACATGTCCGTGTGTTCAACACTGCATAATCTTAATCACGATCAGCGTTACAGTTTTCGCCACTAGATGGTAATAGTGGAGTTTTTAGCGATAGTCATTTTACTGCCGACCCTATTTCTCTGATAAGAAAAAAACAATGTTATTTTTATACTTTCAGTTCATAATCGAAGTTCTTGAACAAATAGTGTTCTTTCTACGTTAATTATTCATGGCACGATGGTGCAATTAGTTCGTATAAGTCTTAAATATACAGGATGACCCAAACTTATCCAGGATAATTGTTTAGGAGCATTGTATGGTTCAAATGGAAAAAAATATATCCCATAAACATTACATCTAGTTTCGATCGTGTGTGAGATATCGACGTTTGTCTTTTATTTTATGTATGAAGAAACCTCCAATTGCAATTTGACGGATGCCTGGTCCACATTGGCAGAGGTGTGCGAGTGGTTGAATTTCAATTATCCGGACAGATAGATCGGTAGAGGTGGTCCAGTGGCTTGGCCTCCTAGGTCACCGGACCTCACCCCAGTAGATTTTTTCCTGTGGGGAACATTGAAGGAGACGGTCTACAGCAATCTACCCACCACCAGAGATGAGCTCATTGCATCCATTCAAGCTTGTAGTCGAGCAATTATACCCGACCAGATTGTGGCAGCTACTAGCTCAGTTGTCCGAAGATGTAACCAGTGCATTGGAGCTGGGGGCAACCATTTTGAAGGGCTTCCTCGACATTGATTTGTTTACTTTCTTCTTATGCTTATTCCTTGTATCATTTTAGTTTTATTTTGTAATTTAATGTGATGTTCTGTCAGTATGCACAATAAAAGTGATCTGAACACTCGTGTGTTTTGTTTATTTGCTTTAACAACTTTACAAGAATATACACAAACGTCGAAATCTCACACACGATCGAAACTAGATGTAATGTTTATAGGAGATTTTATGTTCCATTTGAACCATACAATTTTCCTAAACAATTGTGCTGGATAAGTTTGGTTCATCCTGTATAGCGAAGCAGCGTGTTTCCGCCATTATGAAAAGCCAATTTAATGAGTGCATTGGATTCTGGGAGTTAATCAGCGCTTTGACATCCAACATATTTTGTTCCATGGCGGGCGTAAGAGATACTCGTGCCCTGCACTCACTATGCCTGTTACCTCTTAAGGACCCATATTCGCACAAATTCTGATGCACATGCGAAAACAAACGGTGGCCGGGAACATGTCTCGATGGGACATGTTCAGCTGCTCGTGCATTGCCACTTCATACCCTAAGTGCATGTCTGCCAACCCCCTGTTCGTATAACGGTTCATACTCTTCCTACGGCGATTAATGCAGTCGCATGAGAAACGATCAGATATTCCCCCCTCCAGCGCTCTCATGCACATCGTCGCCTACCGACGTACGGTGACGTTCCCGGTGATGGATTCCTATGCAGTTCTCAATCTATTTGATGTTCTTTACCTCCTCATAAAGTTTGTACCCCTATTTATGAGACACCCTGTATACTATAGCATATTAGTGAATTACATTGACTAATCCGTTTTCCAATTGACGATTTCGACGTACACCGCTACGAATATATGATGTAGCGAGAGGAGGAGGGGAGGGGGAAAGAATACACTAAGGATGCACAAATTATAGTTAGTGGCACAATTTGCCCACGGCTCAATTTTACTACGGCACTCAATACATCGGTAAGTAATTTCGTAGTATTTCGGGTCAGGGTTAATGACTCTTTTTAAAGTTTGCCGCTACGAATATATGATGTAGCGAGAGGAGGAGGGGAGGGGGGGGCAGAATACACTAAGGATGCACAAATTGTAGTTATTTGCGCACATTTGGATTGTTTTCGTTGGAAGATAGCGAATTTTGGCTAAAGGTGTGCACGAAAGTGGAAATCCGCATATTTCAGTTGTTTTCCGTGGAAGACAGCGAAGTTTGGCAAAAAGTGTGCATTCTACGTTATCTGGCAACGGAAATAGTTCTTAAATAGATCGCCAATGGTTGAATAAACTGTTCATCGTTATTCCATAACGAAATTTTCAGGTCTTCGCGATAGCAGTCGTATAAATTGTCGGGTACATTAGCACTGAAAAGTGCTGCGAGCATCCCACGCTCGTTCACACGTGCTAACGTGGTGCTACGCTTCCCGAATAGAAAGCAAACAAATCGCGCTGAGTCATTTCAGGCAACACCATAGCCGTGTAGAAGAATCGAGACCCGGTCACCGTTTACATAGCCACAGCCTTAATTTTATACATGCTTGCAATAACATATACCGTTGTACACCACCATGGAGGAGCAGGGGACCCAAACGATTGACGAACGTCTGTTTGTTTGTTATTAAATTTTCGGTGACATTCGCCCAGACGACGGCAATACGCGTCTCTTTGATTGTTTGGCCGTCATTTTGTGAGCGCAAGTCAGGTTTGGGGATTTATTGCTGTAGTTCTCCTATGTGATCAAATAAATTCCTCAAGAATAAATTCATAGAAAAGCTTCATTTGTTAATGGTTCTTGTAATAATAAGAGTATAAACGACTTTAAGACCTTATATAATAATGATCTTTTGGTACATTTTCAGTATTTTCATTAATGACGAATCCTCAGATGGAAGGTAACATCGTCTCTTGGTCTAGAACTGTGTGGACGCTTGTCAACGTTTCCGTTGTTGCACCAACTCATCGCAGAATGTCATCTACACCTTGCCTGTAAAAAATTCACAGCTTTTCATACTACTAATAAAATATGAATAGTCTATATTAAATTTTCATCATCTGTAATGCAAAATCAGAATGTTTTTCTGTATACTAAATAATCGGGAATAGATCTTATAAAGTTTGTATGAACTAATAATTACGTATCATTATTAAAATTAAAATAAAATTCATTTCAAAGCATTTAATTACTGATTCACTGA
Organism: Rhysida immarginata; assembly: GCA_023313115.1. Classification (NCBI taxonomy): domain Eukaryota; kingdom Metazoa; phylum Arthropoda; class Chilopoda; order Scolopendromorpha; family Scolopendridae; genus Rhysida; species Rhysida immarginata. The sequence continues at coordinate 631,971 of JAHWFO010030585.1, read as the reverse complement.
TTCTATACTCATGCTAGTCTATGAGTTCTAATTACATAGCAGAGAATTCCCGGAAGAGAAAACTTATAAACGAAAACGTGTTTCTCTCTGTAAAAAGAACACCATCAGATCGACATTTCCAGAAATTTATTTCTAAATCGTGATTTATAGATTTAACATAAAATTGCAGTTTGTCGTTGCAGTTTGTCTCCCACTGACGTCTCCTAGGCATTCTTTATTATGTACATTATTTAAAACCAGAATGCTTTGGAAAAACTGATCGTCTACGTCTAACAGTAATAATATACGTGGTGTTTACATTACATGGTCTTGTCTCCCTAAAAATGGTATATCACCAAGTTTCATCACATGCTACAATCTTAGCAACTAAATCCATTCCTTGCTCCGCGTATCTCAACAGATCGGTCAGCAAACACCCATTCTCGCCGCCGGCTGATTCTCTGATAGATTCGTGGGCATCCACTGTGCATAAACTTTGCCATAACCAAGCTATATGCGGATAATATGATACATACTTCCTATGTTAGTCGAAATCGTGGCACCGTTGGTGACAATGAGTGCCTGACCAGGACGTGCCAAGTTTTTGATGTTTACGTGTCCTGCCTCATATCGCCGACACCACCTGTTTATGGTGCACCGTGCGAGACACTGCTCACCGAACACGTCTTTCATCTTGCGATAAATGTGTGAAACATGTGTGGTGATTCGTGGAGCCCCCACATGTTCTCCACCCTTAGATCAATCCTGTTGTAATATTTATTTAAAATAACTTGCGTGTTTCTTGGTAATCTTTGTTAAAATTAAGCTAATTATTTTCCTATTGTTCTAAGTGGGTTTGCTATTTTTGGAAAGGGATGGTGATAAATAATTGTTGAGCTTGAGCGTGAGTTTTCTTGTGTAAAAGTTCCTGTTGATTTTTGGGTCTTCCTCTTGTGGACTTCGGAACGAACGGTTGGATATAAGATACGAGGAAGGAATTCTTGGGACTAGGAGGAACTAGTCCAGCCATCTTGTCATTGTCGCAAGTGTATTGTAAATTGAGAACATTATGCCCTGTGCGATTTGTCGGTGAAACAATAGAGGTAATTGAGAGTGAACAGTTATTAACTGTTGTGTTCTTTTTCTATTTTTGGAATCGAACATCATGAAATCGGTCCTACCGTAGAAGGGACTTGAGATAGTGTTCCATTGATGTTGTTCACATAGTGCGTCCAAGACTACTGGTAATTGTTTATTGCATTACTGAGATTGAAAGGAATTGAGGCAATAAGCCCTTTATTGATTGAATTGCATATTGTGTGGATTAAAGCTATTATTCTTGCGAGTTTTTTTTCTTACCAAGGTCATGTTGAACGTTTTGAAGACTTATGTTTCCCTTTAAACCTTGCAGGGCTTGTGGACGCTTCCGTTGATGCCAAGGTTGTCCTGGAAAGTAATATGTTTTATATATGTTAGAAAGGGTGACCGAGAAATTAATTGTTGAATAAAGCCAAGATCTGTTATACAAATCGTAACTGTTCTTCATTTACGAGGGCTCATGAACTCAGGAGCATTCCTGATTGTGCACTTTTGAAGTGAAATCAAACACTCTTAAGTCGCGCATACAACGCATGCCCCCCTTCTGCGCGGAGAAATTGGATAACTATTCATTGTGCTGATCTGGAGGAATACATCATGCAACGAACTGTGGAAACAACTCTCCATTGATATTGATATTGATACGAAGTCGATAACTAAGCATTTGCACCTGGGAATACCACCTCTCTATCTATCGGCAAAAAAGTTAGTTCGCTAGGGATTTGATACAACGCCGCTACAGCTAAGGCCTACTTTTCATTTGGGTACACCATATATTTGGAATATTATCGAACGATCCATTCGTCCTCAAGAGTATGGACCTGCAACACTCACGCAAGTAAGAGCGGCTATCCAGACTGCATTGCTGAAAATCTCTTCAGAGACTTTCGCCGACTGGAAGATCTTTTCAGAGTCCATGCCATATCGAATTGCTATACTTTGCGGGCAAAAAGAGATCCTGGACGATATTGAATAGGTATCCCATGATTTTTGTCACTTCAGTGTATATGGGTCATACCACAATTGTATGGGAAATTCAAGAATGGCGTTTTAAGTGTGTAGCTTTTACAGGAAGTTACAGAACACGACATTGCAGCTGTAGAAAACGTGATATTAAAAAATCGAGATCCGCGTTTGCCAGAAATGCGTGGATTTTTGACGGAAGGAAAGTCTCCTTCGCAACAATGCGCGGTAATATACATGTACTATTGGTCAATTACTGTGAAACTGTGATTTGGATGAATGCGAAATTCTCGAGTATTCATTCGATCTCTCGCCCGTCATTGTTTCACTGAAAGATGAAACAAAAGATGCGCTACTGTAACGAACTTGCAGAATGTCACAGAGATTCGGTTGGCAGTGCACGTGAAGAACTGGGTTTAGTGCAATGATCTTTTGAGAGGGGTATATGGGTATATGGTGAGATAATATGATTATTTCAATGTTTGCAATAAATACTCCGTAAACAAAAAATTCCGGTTTTTTTCCATTGAACACTCCTTGTGCAACAGAATCGGTAGCGTTTCTTGGAAATACACTTGAGATAAAAATGACTACTCTTATCCACCTCTGTACTTTTGGTTTGATAATTGTTATCTTCATTGATATACCTACGTGATGCTTAGAATCTACGAGTTTGTCGAAATCTTAATCCATTGAAATATTTTCTGTACATTTTGCTTAGGCCTGGTGTATTCAATCAAAAGTTCGACGGACTATATAAAAATATAAAAAAATTGTTTTTTAAAAGTAAGCGGAACAGTTTTAGACTTGAATTTAGCTTAAAACTAAATTATTGCGGATTGTAGATATGAAATCAGATTTGTTAAATAAATTCCGTTCGTGATAAGAAATAATCTTTATCAATATTTTACGATTGGATATGAGCACAAGATAAATTCGTGTGTTACAGACCGGAGTAATTTTCCAGAACTGTATACATTTTGCCGTGAGTTCTTAATTTAAACTGAGAGCTGTCTTTCTCTGGTGGAGTACTGATCATTAGGATAATTAAACTCGATATCATCATGATTATTTTAGGTTTTTTCGTTTTCGTGCTAACTTTTCCTGCGATATTAAGTGGAAATGCTCCTCCTCCTACCTACTCATTGTTATTTCCTTCTGAACTGCTCTTTTCACGAGCTGTGTTACCCTTGGTGCCTATACCTTTGAGTATGGATGAGGTCACCATAAGCTATTGGGTTTATCAATTAGATATTTCGGAAAACATCATAAATCACTCCTTTTTCTCTATTCATGAAGTTGATAATGTTACCGGAATTTATATGAAGTATGTATGCGATAAAATTTCTTGTAACCTAACCACAAACGTGAACAAGGTCGGATTCTTGGGAGCAACTATCCGTCCTAAGGAATGGGTCCATCATGTCATATCCTTGCAACCAGGATATTTCAAATTTTATATCAATGGAAGACTCGCTCGCACAGTAGCTACTGAAAAGGCATTTCCAATATGGAGAAAAGGTATAATGTTGATGCTTGGACAGGTAGCGTTTAACGGCATAGTTAGTCCAGGATATTCTCTGCGAGGCGAATTAACCGAATTCCAAATGTGGGATAGAGTTCTAGAAGACGATGAAGGTAAGCGGATGAATATATGTAAAAAAAAAGTTTGAGTTTATTATGTTTTATTCTTAAAATTTGATTTCTTATGAGGTAAAAAAAGCTTCCATTTTACTGGCCGTTCTGTCTAAATAGATAAATTTTGATTAAAGCATTATAATTAAAAAGCTATTTTTGCTTTACAATCTTTACTTTTATTTTTAATTTAAATTTACACGTGCCATTTCTTCTCTCTCTTAAAACCACTGTCCTTATTTTGCAACTCTCTCCCGTCTTTTCTTTATGCATGAGATCTGGAAAAATTTATGAGAAATAGTATTGTTGGGATTCCTATCATGGGGGAAATAACATACTTGACAGTCGAGCACTGAATCGGCATTTCAAACAGATTCTACTATTGGATAGTTTCCTAATTAATGGCCGATTCTGAAAGAATAAAAGTAATAGAGAACTATATATTTTATTTAGAAAAGTGCACAAGTCCCATATCGTTTAAGTGAAAAATGTTGCAGTGGTCTAAAAATCGATGACGACATGAGTCATAGCATCCTGTTTAGTAGTGGTGCAAATGGCGAAACATGCGAAAGTCTAATGGGATGAGGAAGGACATTGTACCTTGTTCACATTGCAATTCTTGATCATGATTATTTTACACACATTCAAGGTGAAGAATGTTCAAGCTGTGTCGACAAATTGGTGTGTTCACACTGCATAATCTTAGGGTACGTTGTATTGGGTAGCGATTGTTCTTCTGTGACGCAAAGTTGACGTCAGAGACTGTAATGGCTTGAAAACGTTGTTCAACTCTGACGTCGAATTTGCCTCACAGACGAAGAATCGCTACACAATACAACGTACCCTTAATCACGATCAGGGTTACAATTTTTGCTACTAGATGGTAATAGTGGAGTTTTTAGCGATAGTCAATTTACTGTCGACCTAACTTCTCTGATAAGAAAAAAACAAAGTTATTTTTATAGTTTCAGTTCATAACTGAAGTTCTTTAACAAATGAGTTCCTTCTACGTTAATTATTCATGGCACGATGGTGCAGTTAGTTCGTATAATATACAGTGAAGCGGCGTTTTTCCGCCATTATGAAAAGCCTTGGTGAGCGCATTGGATTCTGGGAGTTGATCAGCTTTGAACGTGTGTAAAGACATGCTGGAAAGAAAACGTTTTCTTCCACTATATGTAAAGATACGTTTAATTAATGCTGTGGCTGCATAAACGCTGACCGGAACCTTATATTTGTACACGGCTATGCAGTTGCCAGAAACGACGACATATCGCAGGGCGGTCCTGACCAAGTGCTCGTTATGCCAAAAAAAAAAAAGAAAAAACCCGCTATTTTTCAAGAAATGAGGGGGGAAAAGTGATTTCAAAAATAGTCGGGGAAAATTTATATTGTTATTGTAATATAAAAATTTATATTGTTATATCTGATAAAAATTACTTAAAGTATAATTCCCCAGAAATTTTAGAAATGTTTTTCTGACATGCCAATAAAATTGGTGATAAGCTTAGGCAATAGACAAAATGAATGGCATAACAAGCAGCATTTTTAATAGTTTTTTTTTAACTTTAAAAAACAATTTATCATCTAAACATATCGCTAAGCGTGAAAAACACGCACCTGGTCATTCACAAATATACAGGGTGTCTCATAAATAAAAGGATCGGCCTCGGTGGCTCAGGGTCGAGGACGCGGGTTCGACCCTGGCCGAGGATTTTGTCATGGGGGAAATGATGAGATCACGCACTTCCTTCAGAAGGGAAGTAAAGCCGTTGGTCCCGTGTAGTCGTTTGCCGGCTGCACGTCAAAGAACCTTTGCGAGGCAAAATTTGCGACCCCTATAACGCCGTCCTGAAATGGCCATGGCAGTTGAAAAGGACGTTAATACCAGACGAACCAAACCAATCATAAATAAAAGTACAAACTTTAAGAGGAAGTAGAGAACACGAAAAGGATTGAGACCCATCACCGGCAACATCATGGGAAAGTGGTAGCAGAGGTACAAGAAAATGAAAGGACACAAGACAGAGATTACCGTAACATTTATTGCATATAAATATTACAAATGGCTGAGTAAATGATTCCATTTTAGAAGTTTCATTTTAAAACACGTTGTACAGTAGTCCGAGACCCTCCTACAGCAGGGGCGACGGCACGTATGCTGGTACCGGATCCCTCTCTATGACATCCAACACATTTTCTTCCATGGCGGGCTTAAGAGATACTCGTAGACTGCACTTACTCTGCCTGTTATCTCTTAAAGACCCATATTCGCATAATTGTGATGCACATGCGAAAACAAGCGGTGGCCGGATAAACGTCTCGATGGGAACCGTTCTCGATACAGCGTTCAGCTGCTCGTGCATTGCCACTCCAAACACTAAGTGCCAGCCCCCTGTTCGTACAACGTTGCAGTCGAATGAGGTTCAATCATATATTCCCCCTCCAGCGCTCTCATGCACATTGTCGCCTCCCGACATACGGTGACGTTCCCGGTGATGGGTTCCTATGCAGTTCTCAATATTTTTGATGTCCTCTACTTCCCCGTAAAGTTTGTATCCCTATTTATGAGACACTCTGTATACAGGGTGAATACAAAAGTCTGAACCCCCCTTTTATTTTTTGAACCGAAGAGATATGCCAATTTTCTTTGGTGCTGAACCCCCCATGGTGCACTTTTCATCATCTCAAATATACAAATTAGGACACATTCAAAATTTATCTCAAAAACCGTAAGGAATAGAGACAAAAACCCAATTGCAAACTTGTTCAGCATAAAAAAAAACAAACAAAACAAAAAAAAATCATCCAAATCGGACCAACCAATCATCCACAATCACGTGGTGAACTGTTTGTAGCTTACAAACAGTCACACTACACAAGGAAAACTAAATGTTGATATTTCCACCATGTAAAGCATGCAAATCAAAAAATTAACATAAATTACCATACTCACATTCACTTTCATGCGGAAAAGCAAATAAAAGTCATGTTTCAGCACACAGAAGACAGAATTCCAGGATGGCAAGCTACACTATTCCGGAAATGGTCAACATGATCTTCTGCTTCGGAGAGGCAAGGAGTTAGGTTGTATCGAGACAGATACCCTAACGAACGCCATCCATCTCGTCAAACAATGCGTCACATTATTCAAAGATTCGAGGCTACAGGGAATGTTAATGCAGAACGAGGACGACCAAGGGTACAAGGCGACGAGGATACAACAACACTAGTTCTGGTTGCAGTTGCTGCAAATCCCCACACAAGCAGCAGAGCAATTACTGCAGATGTTGGGTGCCATCAGAGAACTATTCTCAACATTCTACACGCACATCATTTTCACCCATACCATATTCATTGTCACCAGGAGTTACTGCCATTAGATTATGTTGCTAGGGCCGCCTTACCTGCCTGGATGAGAATCCAAACTTCATTCATGAGGTGTTGTGGGCAGATGAAGCCCAGTTCACCACGATGTCTGCGAGAAGCAACTCATCAAGTGAACTGGAGAATCAATGTATTGTGTGGATTGTACAATGACACTGTGGTTGGACCGTATTTTTACGATGGAACACTGACTGCAGAACGCTACCGGGCTGAAATTCTCAACGTGGTAGTCACAGACTTCATTGACAATTTGCCATTGGCCTCGTATCAGCGCAATTGGTTTCAGCATGATGGAGCTCCTCCACATTACGGGTTGGTCGTTCGCGAGCGTCTAAGTGAGATGTTTGGACACAATGGATTGGCCGAGGAGGACCAGCTCGTTGGCCACTCCGCTCCCCTGATTTTACACCACTTGACTTTTTCTTGTGGGGATACCTGAAGGACAAGGTTTATGCTATGCAAACTGCCTCACTGGAGGATCTGGTTCAACGAATCCAGGAAGGGTGCCGAGGAGTGACACCAGCCATGCTTGCCGATGTTTTGGCGTCAGTTAGGTTCCGTGCCCAATTGTGTTATGGCGTACATCGAGCATTTTGTTGATTAACTTTTTTTTAAACCGTTTGAAGTAACTTGTTTGTGCAGTGTGACTGTTTGTAAGTTACAAACAGTTCACCACGTGATTGTGGGTGATTGGTTTGTCCGATTTGGATGATTTTTTTGTTTGTTTTTTTATGCTGAACAAGTTTGCAATTGGGTTTTTTTCTCTATCCCTTACGGTTCTTGAGATAAATTTTGAATGTGTCCTAAATTGCATATTTGGGATGATGAAAAGTGCACCACGGGATAGGCCACCCACAACTTCCTATTCATTGGATTCATCAAAATTGACATATCTGCTTCGATTCAAAAAATAAAAGGGGGATTCAGACTTTTGTATTCACCCTGTTATTATAGCATATTAGAGACTTACATTTGACCAATCCGTTTTTCTATTGAACGATTTAGACGTACACCGCTATGAATATATGATGTAGCGAGAGAAGGAGAGGGGGGCACAGAATACAGTAAGGGTGCACAAATTATAGTTAAGGTCCGTTTCAAAAGTTTGGATAAATTTACTTTTTAGTTGTTTCTAAATAATTATCAGTTTTCTATCAAATGTCTTTATGTTGTTCTGGTCTATAGTGCTAAACTAAATATGAAGCAACTTAGAAAATCATTTTCTTTGTTTTCTTTCTTTAAATACTTTTTTTAGAAATGGAAAGCAAAATCAGGTTTCAAAGGTATGGATAATGCCAGTACAAAATGTCATAACTCATAACATTTCTTTAAATTAATTAAACTAACGCTTTATCTGTTGTCCTCCTCTGCACGGATAAGTTCGAATACACAATTCTTCATTGTTGCAATTAGGTTTTGATGATAGTCGGATCAAGATTGTATCAATAGTCCTCTATCGCAGTCTTGATATCACCAACAGTTGGACATTGTTTCCCATCAGCATAAACACGTCTTGACATTATACCCCATACATTCTCGATGGGATTAAGGTCTGTGTTTTTCGTTGTGCTCTTTAAACCACTTCTTTGTTTCTTTGAGGAATGAATAGGAGGATTTCCTATTGGAAAATGAAATTCGGTCCACAAATTTCTTCAGCCACTGGTAATAGGTATTCCTCCAAGGTGTTACAATATTTCTCTGAGTTTTGTCGACCAGAAACATACACAATAGTTGAAGTGCCGTTGAAACTGAATGCACCCCAAACCATGACGTAACCTTCCCCTTGCTGACTGCTGAAGAATGACCTCGGTTCCTTTCATAGGGCATGCTGTCAGAAAATTATACTTCCATCCATTCATCCGTCCAACACCGATGCTCTCGGGCCAACTCTAGTCTTGTAGCTATACGGGTAGGTGATAATGGTGGTTTCTTTCTCATCCGGGTGAAGACAAGATTTCCTGTTGCTCTTATACGCCGAAAAACTGTTGTTCTTGATACATTCAGTCCAGATTCATTTATGATTTTCTGGCATGATGTCCTTTTGTTAGATGCCAGTCGAAATGTAATGGGAGCCAAAAACTGTGGACGAAATATAACAATGACGACAGGAATCCACAGATCCATTCAGACGTATGCGCATTTCGGCAGCCACGCTGCCTTCTTCAGCGTATGCAGAGGAATTGATCAGAAAGGGCTGAGCTGTTCAGATGAGGTAAAGGGCTGAGTTACATCGTCTTTTTATAGAGGCAACAGAGCGGTCAGGGACCAATTACAATAAATACAATATAAATACAATAATAACACTAGACCTATACAAAAAGGCCATAGGAGGAGCCTCGTGACTTCAATAAGGCGTCCATGTTCAGGTTGGATTATTTTCTCTATTGGTTCGTTTTGGTTGATGTAGGATTTTTCCGATATCTTTCAATTGGTTCACGTCCATGGGGCCTGGGTCTTGAAGGGTCTTCTCAGACTAATCTTGCATAACAATGCATTTCAATTTGACAACAGGTGAAGAGAATGACAGACGGGACCCCATGGGGAGTAGTAGTATTATTTGTGGCTAATATCTACATCAGGAAACTGGAAAATCGAGCGTTATCCGAGTTCAAATACTTTTCCAAAAGTGTGGTTCCGATATGTTGATGATGGTTCGTCATTTTTAACCATGAAGAAGAAAACATCGAACAATTCTTAGACAATCTCAACAAGTGGTGCCCAAACATCAAGTTTACTAAAGAAGAGGAATTCAACGGAAGCCTCCCGTTCCTAGACATCAAAATAACCCAAGACCCATTCTTGACTTTAATATTCACAGAAAGAAAAACTTCTTCCCGAACTACATCAAGCAGAACTCCAATCATAGTCACCACCACAAACTAGATGCGTTCCGTCACATGGTACACAAAGACGTAAAACTCATCGAACTCCAAACCAGACAGATTTCGCCAGATAGAACGGTTTCCAGGAATTTAACGTAGACAACATTGCCAGGAGAGTGAAACGCAAGTTAGCCCTACAAGAAATTACCACACTGCAAAAAGAAAAGAAATCCGAACCCAGACTCGTCCTGCAATTCAACCGGCAATTAAACAGAGGCTTTGAAAGGATCGCTACAGAATTTGGTCTACAGATCACGTACAGAAGCTCTATGAATAAGTTGAGTAATCCGAAAGACAGAATTAGCCCAGCAGATAGAGCGGAAGTGTACAGACTCCCATACAGCAAATGTGATGCAGTTTATTACGTTCAATCCCGAAGAGTGGTTAACACAGGATCAAAGAACACTTGGCATGCATAAAAACGGAAAATATGCAGTGGCGAGGTTCGTGAACCATATATTCGACCAGCAACAAGACTACAGACGAGAAGACTTCAGCATCGTGCACAGCACCCTCGGCTTCTCAACTTCCTAGAATTATATGCAATCAGCAGCGAAGACGCTTTAAGACTACTGAACAGCGACTCAGGCCCGATGGACGTAAATCAATTGAAAGATATCGGAAAAATCCTACATCAACCAAAACGGACCAATAGACAAAATAATCCAACCTAAACATAGACGCCTTATTGAAGTCACAGAAGTTCCTCCTATAGCCTCTTTTGTATAAGTCTAGTGTTATTATTGTATTTGTATTGTATTTGTTGTAATTGGTCCCTGATCGCTCTGTTCCCTCTATAAAAAAGACGACGTAATCCCTTTACCTCATCTGAACAGCTCAGCCTGTTCTGATCAATTCCTCTGCATACGCTGAAGAAGCCAGCGTCGCTACCGAAATGCGCATACGTCTGAATAAACACCTTTTGTGGATCAGTGGTTTCCTGTCGTCATTGTTAGATGTCAGTCGGACACTTTGTCTGTCATCTCGGCTGGACGTCACCTTAGATCGGCCAATCGTTGTTTGGCTTAGTAATTGGCTCCCATTTTTAAAACTTTGTAAATTCCAGGTGCTGACAGATATATTTTGCAATATCGTTCACTGACAGTCCTTCAGCATCCATATTTTCGTTACTTCTTCGCGTGTAAATTGACAACTTGATGGCATTTTGAAACAATGGTTAAATTTGACCAGTAGAGGGGAATTTATGATCTTGAGTGATTTCTGCTGCTTCTTATCTTATGAATAATTCAACCACTTCCTTATATATCCTGGTTGAGGTCATTATCCAGATTTATGAAATAAGAAATTGTGCTGATTGGTCGAAAATTTATTTCTAATTTGAAAAAAAAAGGAAATAATGTTTTAACATATTGCACATATACTTTAGCAAGATTTGATAAGAAATCCTTGAAGACATTTGATAGAGAACTGATAATTATTTAGAAAGAGGTTAAAAATAACGTTAAAAACTTTGAAAGGGGACCCGGTTACCTTTACGTAGCCACAGCCTTAATTTTATACATGTTTGCAATAGCTTATACCGGTGTACTCCTTCATGGAGAAGTAGGGGCCCAAACGATTGACAAACGTCTGTTTGTTTGTTGCTTAATTTTCGGTGACATTCGCCCAGACGACAGCAATACGCGTCTCTTTTGATTGTTTGGCAGTCATTTTGTGAGCGCAAATCAGGTTTGGGGATTTGATGTCGTAGTTCCCCTGTACTAATCCAATAAATTCCTTAAACATAGAGAAGCTTCATTTGTTAATGGTGCTTCTAATAGTAAGAGTATAAAAGATTTTAACACCTTATGTAATAATGATCTTTTGGTACATTTTCAGTATTTTCATTAATGACGAATCCTCAGAAGGAAGGTAACATCGTCTCTTGGTCTAGAACTGTGTGGACGCTTGTCAACGTTTCCGTTGTTGCACCAACTCATCGCAGAATGTCATCTACACCTTGCCTGTAAAAAATTCACAGCTTATAATGAATAGTCTATATTAAATTTCCATCATCTGTAATGCAAAATTAGAACTTTTGTCTATATACTAAATAATCGGGAGTAGATTTTAGAAAGTTTTTATGACCTAATAATTATGTATCTTTATTAAAATTAAAATAAAATTCATTGCAAAGCATGTAATTACTGATTCTATACTCATGCTAGTCTATTAGTCTTAATTACATAACAGAGAATTCCTGGAAGAGAAAACTTATAAATAAAAACGTGTGTCTAGCTGTAAAAAGATCATCATCAGATCGACAATTCCAGAAATTTATTTCTAACACATGATTTACAGATTTAAATGCGCTGTCATTGCAGTTTGTTTCCCACTTGTGTCTCGTAAGCATTCTTTATTACTTGTTTTATTTATAACCAGAAGGCTTTGGAAGAACTGTTCGTCTACTTCTAACAATACAACATACCTTGTGATTACCTTACATGATCTTGTCTTCCTAAAAATGGTATGTCACCAAGTTTCATCACATGCCATAATCTTAGCAACGAAATCCGTTCCTTGCTCCGCGTATCTTAACAGATGGGTCAGTAAACACCAATTTTCGCCGCCCGCTGATACTCTGACAGATGTATGGGCATCCACTGTGTAGAAAATTTCCCATAACCAAGCTTTTTGTGGATTATGTGATGCACAGTTCCTTTGCTTATCGACAATTCAACAGGAATTTCGCGTGCGGTGTTCCGACGATTCTGCTGTATGAGCTCCTCCACAGACGAAATCGTAGTATACTGTTGGTGACAACATGCGCATGCCTAAGACGTGCCAAGTCCTTGATGTTTATGTTTCCCGCCTCATATCGCTGACACCACCGTATATGGTGCACCGTGCAAGACACTGCTCTCTGAACACGTCTTTCATCCTGCGATCCCCTTCTGCGCGAAGAAGTTGGATAACTATTCTTTGTGCTCATCTGGAGGAATCCATCATGCAACGAACTGTGGAAACAACTCTCCATTGATACTGATATTGATACGAAGCCGTTAAGTATGCATGTGCACCTGGGAATACCATATCGCTATCTATCGGCAAAAAAAAAAATTGCTGGGTTTGATACAACGCCGTTACAGCTATCATTTGGGCACACAATATACTTGGGATGTTATCGAATGATCCATTCGTCCACAAGCGTCTGTACCTGCAACGTTCACGCCATACGGGCGGCTATCGAGACTGCATTGCTGAAGATCTCTTCAGAGACTTTCGACGACTGGAAGATCTTTTCAGAATCCGTGGCGTAACGAGTTGCTGCATTTCGCCGGGCTAAAAGAGGTCCTAGACGATATTGAATAGGTATCCCATGCCTTTTGTCACTTCAGTGTATATGGGTCACAATTGTATGGAAAATTCAAGAATGGCGTTTTAAGTGTGGTGCATTCAAAGGAAGTCACGGAACAAAACATCGCAGCTGTGGAATGCGTGATATTAAAACATCGAGGCCAGTGTTCGGCAGAAATGTTTGGCAATCGAGGCACTTCTTCGCTACAGTGCGAGGCAATATACTGTTGGAACAATGATGTCGACTATTGTGAAACTGTGATTGTGAATGAATTCTCGGGTATTCATCCGATCTCGCGCCTGTCAGAGTTTCACTGAAAGATAGAACGAAAGATGTGCTAACGGCAACGACCTTGCAGAAAATCAATGAGATTTGCATGACAGTGCACGTGAAGCACTGGGTTTAATGCAGTGGTCTTTTGAGGGGGGTATATGTTGAACTGTGATAAGATGTATCTGCCTCTGTACTTTTGCTTTGATAAATTTTATCTTTATTGATAAATATGGAAGCATATACATATTATATATACATATATACATAAGTATATACAAGATGCTTAGAATCTGCAAGTTTTGTCGAAATCTTAATCCATTGGAATATTTTCTGTACATTCTGCTTATGCCTGGTGAATTCAATCAAAGGTTCGAAGGAATATATAAAAATTAAAAAAAAATTGTTTTATAAAAGTAAGCTGAAAAGTTTTAAACTTGAATTTAGTTTCAAACTAAATTATTACGGATTGTAGATAAGAAATCAGATTTGTTAAATAAATACTGTTCATGATAAGAAATAATCTTTGTCAATATTTTACGATTAGATATGAACACAAGATAAATACGTCGTGTGTTTTAGACCGGAGTAATTTTCCAGAGTCGTATACATTTTGCCGTGAATTCTTAATTTAAACTTGAGAGCTGTCTTTCTCTATTGGAGTACTGATCTTTCGAATAATTAAGCTCGGTAGAATCATGATTTTTTAAAGTTTTTTCGTTTTCGTGCTAACTTTTTCTGAGATATTATGTGGAAATGCGCCTCCTCCTGCCTACTCGCTGTTATTTCCTTTTGAACCGCACGTTTCACGAGCGCTGTTACCCTTGGTGCCTATTCCTTTGAGTATGAGTAATTTCACCATAAGTTATTGGGTTTATGAATTAGATATTCCGGAACTTAATAGTCACCTCTATTTCTCTATTTCTGAAGTTGATAATGTTACGAGAATTAATTTTTACTTTTTGTGTTGGAAAGATCATTATAGGGTATTTTCAGGCGGGGTTATGTACATATTCAACGGAACATATACACGTCCTAAGGAATGGGCCCATGTCCATATCCCGGCAACCAGGTTATTACAAATTTTATATTAATGGAAGACTCGCTGATTCAATAACTTACCCCCTCTAATATGGAGAAATGGTATGATGTTGATGCTTGAACAGAATTTACGTTCTGGCAAATTTGACCCGACAGCTGCTCTGCGAGGTGAATTAACCGAATTCCAAATGTGGGATAGAGTTCTAGAAGACGATGAAGGTAAGTGTATGAACATATGTAAAAGTAGTGATTTAATCTTAAAACTTAATTAATCGCTTAATAATTATTGGCCGATTTTGACAGAAATAACAATAAAAATAATAGAGATGAAATGTTGCAGTGGTCTAAGAATCGATGAAGACATGAGTCAAAGCATCTTGTTTAGTCTGGGACTACTTGCCCCTCAAGAAGTGGTCCAAATGGCGAAACATGTGATAGTCTAATGGGACCAAGTCTACTGAGGGTGAAAAAGGACCTTGTGCCCGAAGACATTGTTAATTTTATACATCCTTGCAATAGCATATACGGCTATGCTCTCATCATAGAGGAGTATGGAACCTAAACGACTGATGAGCGATGGTTGTTTGTTACTTAATTTCCTGTAAAATTCGCCCAGACGAAGGCAATACCCGTCTTTTTAGATTGTTTGGCAGTCATTTTGTGAGCGGAAGTCAGGATTGGGGATTTGATTCAGTGTTTCCCCTGTATTGATCCAATGAAATCCTTAAGCATAAGATCTGTTTCAAATTAAGGCGGACACTTTAAATTTTCTAAGCTTAAATTTATCTTTTCTTGTAACAACATAATCTGAATGATATCTTCATTGAAATGCTGGCAGAATTCCTGAAATAAACAAATTGAAAAGAAAATAGGAACGCAATAATATGCAAATATGCAAATCCAGGTGCTTTCAAATATTCGGACATTTCCAGTTTTTGGGGATGTTACAAAAGACTTCAGCTCATTAGCTCTGAGAATTGCCGTGAGAGAGCCACCTTAAACAATTTGTCAATTCAGTTTAGCAAATTTAGGCTGAATACGTAATTAAAATGCCTTCATGAAAGATGTTAAACGACTTTGAAAAGGGCTAAATCGTTGCCTTAGCTGCTGAAGGAAAATCGCTTCGAAAACAGCTGCTTTCTTAAAGAGGGGGAAATCAGCAATTGCTCAATATTTGGCCAGGAAAGATGTCGAATGGCCTAATAAAACACCAGGACCCAAACCAAAGCTCAACGAATGAGACCAATGTAGCATTCGGAGAGCAGCCTCTCAGAAGCACACCTCCATACGGGCCTTGCAGCGTGAACAGGGACTTTCGTGTAGCTCGACAACTGTGTGGCATTCTCTTGCATCGTCAGGACATCTCAGATACAAGCGTCTTTCAAAAATCTCGCTACTTACCGGGTTTTTGCAAAAGTTCTGTTACACATGTGAGGACCGCACGCAAAAATGACATAACTAAGGGTTTGGTGCAACAGCACACGGTTTTATTGTGAGAATTGATATTGTTGTATACACAATGCGTATTAATCGATGTAACCGCCATTGTCGGCAACCACACGCTCCAGGCGCGGTCTAAAGGCCCGACAAACTTTACGGATGTAGTCTTTCTTCATGGCGGTCCACACGCGGTTCACAGATGCTTTCAGCTGGTCGACGTTGCCGTGACCGATCTTGCAGGCCTTGCTTTCGATATGCACCCACACGCTGTAGTCAAGAGGATTGAGGCCGAGCGACTAAGAAGGCCAAAAGTCATTCGACCAGAAGTTCATGCTTGACCCCAACCACTCTTGAACGGTTTTGGCACTGTGGGCCTGTTGAAAGACGTAGTCCGCATTCCTCGTCACCTTTTTCACCTTGAACAGAACGTTGTTGGTCAAGATGTCCTTGTAGTCGGCCGCGGTAGGCCTGTAACCGGTCGGGATCCAGATTGGCGACATTTTCATGCGATTCGACGTCACAACGCCGAGCATCATCACTGAGGCCGAGTGCTTGGTTGTAGTCATGTAGCGGACGTCAGAGATGTCCTGGCCGAAGTTGACCACGCGGTCGTTCTGCTTGTCGTGTCGACCGTGAAGATTTTTTCATCAGAAAAGATGACAATGCGATTGCCATGGCTCTTTAAGTCGTTGAGATAGCGACGACAGCACTCCAGACGTTTTTCTCGCATGCCATCCGTCAGCAAAGGTCTTGCCACGTGCCTCAAACACTTTCCACCCTCTTTCTTGAAGGCTCTGAACAAGGTGGTCACAGAAATCTTCTTTTTCTTTGCGAACTGTGTAATTTTGAGAGTCTGGTCACCTTCTAAGGCTTTTCTGCCACCCACACGATGGATAACGCGAGGTTTGCCTGCACGTGGGCGATTTTAGAGGCCTTCCCCTTTCTTCAGCCTCCCTGCGACTCTGTGGACAGTCATCCGGCTGACGTTAAGCTGCTTAGCGATGTCAGGCTTGTTGTGGCCCGTGGGAAGGAGCGCAGAGATCTCGATTCTGTTACGTTCCATCGCAGTATCCTTGCATCCGAATCGCATTCCTTCCACCTATATACGTTAACATTATGGTATCGCCCACGTCTTCAACAGCACCTGCTCCGTGGATGCTTTCACCCCCCGATAACGATGCATCTGCAGATATAACAGAACTTTAGCATAAACGTGATAGAATGTCCTGGGCCAGAGAACATATGACATGGAGCGACAAATGAATCAAAGTGTTCTTTTCAGATGAAAAGAAGTTTAATCTTGATGGTCCTGATGGATGGGCGTGTTATTGGCACGACCTGCGCAAAAAAGATCAAGTGTTCTCTAAACGACAGTTGGGGGGAGGTTCAATAAGCGTTTGGGGAGCATTGGCTTTTGTAGACTGTAAAATGGATTCCAAGAAATATCAAGAACTGTTACACGATCATCTCTTGGAGGCGGCTCCCCGATTGTGCGGCCCGAACTGCGTTTACCAGCAAGATAATGCACCGATCCATAGCTCAAAGAGTACCAAAATATCTTTCCCAAGCAAAAATTTGATTTTTTTTTCTCCTTTTGCGATTGCTCTTCTGTGGGGGTGTTTTAGAGTGTAAGCCCACCTAGTCATTTTTATTATTATTTTCTCTTTCTTTCTAGTTTACTAGATTGAGGTCTTTTGGGTCGTTGCCTAAGTTCTTCCCTAAGTGCTTTGGCGTAGTCTTAATCTAAGATCTGTTTATTTAATTGTAATTAAAAGTTTTGGGGCATTCGCATACTTTATGGACAGGCGCCAACAGGATCTTTTGATTGCGACGCTTCTTCGGCAGTACTATCCGACGACCTTGCTAAAGGACCCTTCCTTGAAAGCCTTAGCACCGCGGACTGATTACGTTACCTCGCGCTGGACTGATTACGGTCATCGAAGTATCCCTTGGCGTCTTTAGGGAGAGCGTAGAAATTCCCTTACCCCCCAGATGTGCATTGGCGAGACTTTGACGTCAAAAGAGTTTATTCGGGGAGATTTAAAAACGTATATGCATTTCCCCGAGCGAGACATGCTTGACGGAATAACTAATACCTTACGTCTCCAAAGTAGGGCCCTAACAGAATTATTGCCAGACCGACAAGAAAATCGAGAAAAACACAGACGTAACCTAAACCTTCCGTTGTTTGCTTACGGGATGGACATTAGTCTATACCTCCAAGATGTAGATCATCTCGCTCGTATCCATGGGATCCCAAACAGAGTATTGAAACTACTGCTTCCCCAGTTAGTAGCCGCTAACCTGTCCTTATGGATCCATGATCTGATTGAGGCCACTCCGGATTGGCTCGCAGCCAAGAAGGCCCTTGTGGATCGTTTAGGACCTCGAGATCCGGAACCTGTAAAAATTAAATTATATAACTTCCGGCAAAAAGAGAACGAGCCCTTCGTCGCTTTCTGGGCCAATCTGCGCAATGCGGGATTAGCAGAACCGTTGACCTTCGAACGTCTAATCACTGATGCACTGATGAACACCGTGGAATCCCTAAGAGGAAGGGTTTGTCCTACGTTACTTGATGACTCTCCGCTTTTGCGAAAGAAATCCTCGAATAATAATAAGCCCAAACGCGAGAAGTACAGTTCAATAGCAATTCTGTCACTGTTATGAAATGGCCGGCTCGCAGTCCAGACTTAAACCCCATTGAAAATTTATGGGGTGTACTATCAAGAGAAGTTTATCGTGATGGACGCCAATTCCAGTCAGTGTCTGGCTTGTGATCCGCTATTCCGTATGTATGGTACAATCTGGACCCTGGTGGTTTTCAGATTATTTTCAATGCCAGGAAGAGTGAGTGATGTTATTCGCCTCAATGGAAACTTCATTGAGCAATTACTGTGCCATGATTGGACTGAACTGCACTGTCCGTATTAATGTGAAACTCCTTGTTTTTATACTTTTGCTATTTTTTTTTCATTTCTACACTGCTCAAAACATTTAAAGGAACACTTCTATTAAGCAGCGTGCAGAAGCAACTACGAATATTATGGACAAAATCACTGTATGTGATCATTAAAAGACGGTGAAGAAACAACAAAATGATCACTGTATGCGATCATTATTGAAACAACTGGTAAAGAAACAAAGAAAAAACAAAAAACTGCAGGACCCCTGCCTAAAACAAAGTGAAATGTCCTTTGGACGTTGTGAGGAGAATGCCCTGTTTCTTCCAGGGACCAGTTTTTGCACCACTCAGTAATGTGTATGCCTACCATGGGCTGCAGTAACCTCCATGCACCTTCCAGGCATGCTCCGTATCAGACGACGGATGTGATCTTGAGGAAGCCGGTCCCATTCCTCAGTAAGTGCCTCGATGAGCTGTTGCAGTGATTCTGGAGCTGAAGGGCGGTGTCGAATTTGCCTGTCAAGCATGTCCCAAAGATGTTCAAGGGGATTTAGGTCTGGACTCATTGCAGGCCACCTCATGGTCTGAATGCCATGAATCCGTCGGAAGTCTTGAGTGACAGCTTCAGTGTGCGGACGAGCATTATCCTGCATCAGAAGGAATCCAGGCCCCGTGCCAAGTGCAGCAACAATCACATGTTCTTCCAGAATGTCACGAATGTAAACGTCAGCGGTCATTCGCCCTTGGACGACCACAAGATCCGTTCGATGGTATATTGAGATGCCAGCCCAAACCACAATGGAACAACATCCCATTCGGTCAGTCTCACAAACTGTTGCGTCGGTATTTCGCTCACCACGTCGTCTCCAGACACGTAGACGGCCATCACAGCGGGTCAGGCGGAATCTTGACTCGTCTGTGAAGAGAACAGAACGCCAGTGGCGAAGCTCCCAGGTGACATGTTGATGTGCAAACTCTAGTCGCGCCTGTATGTGCTGGCGGGTTTGACTAGGCACTCGATTTGGTCGTCTGGCTCTCAAGCCAACTTCACGTAATCTGTTCCGGATTGTTTGATCTGAAACAGCTACCCCAGTTGATATCTGCTGGTCATTTCTCAGGTCTCTGGCCGTTGAGGTTCTTCGGTGCAGGGCACAAGTCCACACATAGCGATCTTGATTGGCGGTTGTTGAGCGTCGGCGACCTTGCCCAGCTCTTCGTGTTTACTGGCCAGTCGCCTGGAATCGTGTCCACAGTCGGAAGGTGTGAAACCAGTGATATTCTTCGGAGAATGAAGGCAAAGTATGGAGGCGCTTGTATGTCACAGCGGCAAGTTTACGAGTGGTGCAGATACGACATTGTTGACTGATGCTCCCCGTTCGGGTCAGGCTCATCGTGTTGTGACAGAGAAGTCTATAGCAGCAGCAGATCGGCTTATTCAAGAAAATAGGCGAGTCATCCTGGCGGAAATGGCTTCCTTGTTGCAGATGAGCTTCCATTTAGTACGACACATAGTGGATGACGAACTTCGCGACAGAAAAGTGTTCGCTAAGTGGGTTCCTCGGCAGCTGACGCAGGAACTGAAACATCGTCGGGTTGATGCATGCCAAGAGCTGTTTAGGCGTTCTAAAGAGGGGGAAACAGGATTTCTAGCCTGCATAGTCATCGGGGATGAAAGTTGGGTGCACCATTTTCAACCGGAGATGAAACGTGCAAGCAAACAATGGCGATATTCTTCTTCGCCGAAACGAAAGAAGCTTCACATACAGTCCTCTACTGGGAAATTCATGTTGACTTTATTCTGGGATAAGCATAGTTCTATTCTGGACCACTACATGCCCGCAGGTACCACAGTGACCAGTGCCAACAACTTCGACCTTCTCAAGATCCATTTGAAGCCAGCAATACGCACAAAGCGAAGGGAATTGTTGAGTGCAGGTGTTTAGCTTCAACATGATAACGTCCGTCCTCCTTCAGCTCGTGCAACTATAGAAACGATCGTCGGCCTACGTTTCAAGTGCCTCCCACATCCGCCATACAAGCCAGATTTGGTACCGTCAGATTACCATATCTTTGGTCCATTAAAGGAGCACCTTGGATGGCAGAAGTTTAAGACTGATGAAGATGTCCAATCGGCGGGACACGAGTGGCTACAGCGTCAACCGAAAGACTTTTTCTTACGCGATATTGAAGCACTTTCTATCCGATGGCGTAATTGCATTGACTTGGAGGGGACTATGTTGAAAAATAATGTACAAGCAAACATTCTCCTTGCAGTAAAATACAGTAAAACCTCGTTACAACGTACTTCAAGGGACCTGGAAATTTGTACGTTATTCTGAGGTGTACGTTATACTGAAACTGGGGAGGGGGAGGGGGCTTGTGAAAAATGCATATATTCATAGAAAAACATAAGAATACATGAATGCATTTTATTTTATTCAATACAAATACACTATAGGATATACAATATGTAGTGAAATGTTGGAATGAAAAATTCCCTGACTTTTCCCGGTTACATTCCCGTACCTATCCCGATCGCTAGTCACCCTGTTACATGCACATAAATTAAACAAACATAAATTAAAATAAACAAACACATAATCTTACCGTATTGAAGATGGGCAATCGTCCGTCAAGTGAAGGTCTCTAATCTAATTGCAGCACAAATTGGATCCCGACTGAGTAGCATGCGACAATTGACAATCGAACATGCAGAGATTTCCGGGTTACTGACCAACCAATGAAATGTGAACTCGGCTTAATTAGCCCATTGGCCCAGTTGCAACTTTCGCATGGGCTGCATTGACCAATCAGTGCAAGACATGTGAACGATGTACGTTGTACTGAAAGGATAATTTAACCAAGGGGATGTAAAATTAGTACGTTATTCTGAAATGTACGTTAAAGTGAGTTACGTTATTCTGCAACTTTTTAGCATTAAAATACCTACGTTTGGGACGGGGATTTGAAATCTGTACGTTATTCTGAAATGTACGTTAAAGTGAGGTACGTTGTAACGGGGTTTTACTGTACTGGAAAAAAATTAATTTCGGTTTTCAATTGATCCTCCCTCGTATTATATTATCTCTTCCAGTAAAATTTTCAAATAAAAATTGTTGCTCTGACTAAAATGGTCACTAGACTTTTCAGTGTCGTCACCTGTCTTTTTCGTCGGCTGCAGCAACACCACCTAGATAAAACTGGGCTTTTGCACTGAAACGTCATACATTGTAACACGAGGCCAACGAGATAACATGGCCAGGAAGCGAAAACGAGATGACTTTTTTGCTTCCAGACCTTGTTATCTCGTTAGAGTCGTCGAAACATCATCAAACGGCCAAATTTAAGGCTTCTTATTGGTAGAAATACGATTAACAATGGCCTTTTAAGTGTGATGTAACAATAAATGACGTTTCAGTCCCGTTGTAGCCAGTCGAGGTGTAAAGGTCCTACTTCGTTTAAAAAGAAACTGAGCATCACTTTTCCGGCCTTCCGACATTGCTGAAGATCTCTTCAGAGAATTTCGCCGACTGGAAGATCTTTTCAGAGTCCATGCCATATGGAGTTGCTGCACTTTGGCGGGCAAAAAGTGATCCTAGACGATATTGAATATGTATCACATGACTTTCGTCACTTCAGTGTATATGGTTCATACAAAATTGTATAGAAAATGCCGTATTAAGTGTGTAGCAGGCATTCACAGGGAGTTACGGAACACAACATTGCAGCTGTGGAAAACGTGATATTAAAGAAATATAGGCCAGTGTTCGCCAGAAATGTGTTGATTTTTGAAGGAGGGAGTGTTTCTCCTTTGCTACAGTACGAGGTTATAGACTGTATGGAACAACGATGTGGACTGTTGTGAAACTGTGATTTGAATGAATGCGAAATTCTCGCGTATTCAGATGATCTCGCGTCCTTCAGAGTTTCACTGAGAGATGGAACGAAAGATGTGCTAACTGTAACGAACTTGCAGAACGTCAATGAGATTCGCTTGGGTTTAGTGCAATTATCTTTTGAGCGGGGTACATGTTGACTAGTGATAATATGATTATTTCAATGTTTGCAATAAATACACCTTAAACAAAAAATTCCTGTTTTTCCATTGAACGCTCATTGTGCAACAGAATCGGTGTCGTTTCTTGGAAATACACTTGAGATAAAAATGACTACTCTTATCCGCCTCCGTATATTTGGTTTGATAAATTTTATCTTTACTGATAAATATGGAAGCATACATACGTGATGCTTAGAATCTACCAGTTTGTCGAAATCTTAATCCATTGGAATATTTTCTCTACATGTTGCTTATGCCTGGTGTATTCAATCAAAGATTCGAAAGAATATACAAAGATAAAAAAATATTGTTTCATAAAAATAAGTCGATCAGTTTTAGGCTTGAATTTAGTTTCAAATTAAATTATTACGGATTGTAGATATGAAATCAGATTTGTTAAATAAATATCGATCTTGATAAGAAATAATATTTATCAATATTTTACGATTGGATATGAGCACAAAATAAATTCATCGTGTTTTAGACCGGAGTAATTTTCCAGAGTCGTATACATTTTGCCGTGAATTCTTAATTTAGACTTGAGAGCTGTCTTTCTCTGGAGGAGTACTGACTTTTAGAATAATTAAGACCGGTGGGATGATGATTTTTTTAAGTTTTTACGTTTTCGTGCTAACTTTTCCTGCGATATTAAGTGGAAATGCGCCTCCTCCTACCTACTCGTTGTTATTTCCTTCTGAACCGCATTCCTCAAGAGTTGTGTTACCCTTGGTGCCTATTCCTTTGAGTATGGATCACTTCACAATAAGTTATTGGGTTTATGCATTAGATATTCCGAAAGATAATTGTCACGTCTTTCTCTGTATGTATGGAGTTGATAATGTTTATAATTTGATCTTTGCGTGCGACAGACTTACATGTTACCTTAAATCTTCATTCCTGATCAACATCGAATTCTCGGGAGCAATTACACGTCCTAAGGAATGGATCCATCATGTCATATCCTTGCAACCAGGATCTTTCAAGTTTTATATCAATGGAAGACTTGCTGAATCAATAAGAACTGAACAGACACATCCAGAGTGGGGAAAAGATAATGCGTTGATGCTTGGACAGCTAATGACTGGCAGCGAATTTATACCGACATATTCTCTGCGAGGCGAATTAACCGAATTCCAAATGTGGGATAGAGTTCTAGATGATGATGAAGGTAAGCGGATTAATATATGTAAAAAAATCTTGTTTTAATCTTAAAACTTGAACTCTTATGAGGTAGAAAAGGTTCCATTTTACTGACCATTCTGTGTAAATGGATCAATTTTAATTAAAAGGCTATTTTCTTTTTATAATTTACTTTTAATTTTTAATTTGAATTTACACGTGCCATTTCTTCTCTCTCTGAGGACTACTATCCTTTTTTGAAACTCTCTCCAGTAGTTTCTTTATGTATGAGGTCTGAAAAAAATTATGAGAAATAGTATTGTTGGGATTCCTATCATGGGAGAAATTCCATATTTTAATTCAAAGTCAAGCACTGAAGTGAGAGAAAACAATAGTGAAACTGAATGGGCATTTCCAAACGTAATCTATTATTGGAAAGTTTCATAATCAATGGCCGAGTCTGACAGAAATAAAAGTAATAGAGAAGCAATATATTTTATTCAGAAAAATGAACAAGTCTGACATCGTTTAAGTGAAAAATGTTGCAGTGGTCTAAAGGCTCAATTCACTGAGGCAACGTTTAAACAACATGTAGCATGCGTCCATGCCCAATGCTATAGACAGTCTTTCAAATGAAGGAACTCGAAGCGACCAGTAGCAAAATTTGTTGCACACTTAGTAACACTAGAAAACTTATAGCCTGCGTCATGTCGTTCAGTGTTGCCTCAGTAGAATTGCGCTTTAAGAATCAATGACGACACGAGTCACAGCTTCCTGTTTAGTCAGGGACGTTTTGACCCTCAAGAAATGGTTCAAATGGCGAAACATGTGAAAATCTAATGGGACCAAGTCTAACATGAGGAAGGACGTTAATTTTATAAATGCTTGCAATAGCATGTACGGTTGTACTCCATCATGGAGGAAGAAAGGACCTAAACGATTGACGAGCTATGGTTGTTTGTTGCATAAATTCCGGTGACATTCGCCCAGATGACGGCACTACCCGTCTCTTTTGGTTGTTTGGCAGTAATTTTGTGAGCGCAAGTCAAGTTTGAGATTTTTTTGCAGTGGTTCCCCTGAATTGCTCCGATGAATTCCTTAAAATAATTTCATATAGAAGCTTCATTTGTTAATTGTTCTTCTAATACAGGGTGACAATAAATTATGGCAACTCATTGTTTACAAATTTTTTAATTCAAAATACGAAAAGTAAAGCAATGGACAACTAATAAATAGAACATGGTCCCTTAGTAATAACATGTTCATTCGGTTTCGAAGTGGGCTCCTTTGGTGGCGATACAAAGTCCCAAACTTGTCTTAAAATTTTCAACAATGGGCTTTCAAGTCGTCGGGCGACAATTGGTCCCATTCTTGGCGCAAGGACTTCTTCAACGACTACAAACTGTTGTGGTGTTTAGCACAGGTCTTGTCTTCCAAGATCGATCATACGCTGTAATCCATCGGATTGAGAACCGGCGAGTAGGGCGGCCACTGCTGAGAGGTTATGAAATCCAGAAAATGGCTCTTGCACCACTCCTGCGTCATTTTCGCTCTGTGAGCTGGTGCGGAGTCTTGTTGAAAGGTCCAATCCGCATAGCCGAACTGCAGGCGAGCCCAAGGAAGTACCACAGCCTCGAGAATGTCACGATGGTGAACTGGTTGGTTGATTTTGACTCCTTGGTCCACGAAAAGGAAGAGTGTCTTGCCACTGGCGGAAATTCCGCCCCAGACAATCACGGACTGCGGATTTTGGTGATGTTCGATGACTGCAGAGGTGTCGGGTGCCTCTGCTGACCACACTCTGTCGATTTGGTGATTGTGGGCCTGCACAACAGTGAAGAGCAGCTCGTCTGTGAAGAGGATGCGCTTTCATTTCTCACCTGGGGCCCCACGCTTGAGTTGGCGGCATATATGGAGCCGTACGCGCTTGTTTTCGTCTGTGAGGAGCTGGATTTTTGGAGCTTGTAGCGCTTGAGCTTGAGGTCCTCTTTTACCATTTTCAGCACTGGTTCGCGGTTGATTCCGGTCTCACGAGCGATTTGTCTCACTAAGACCCTCAGATTTCGCTGGAATCGCTTTGTGATGATTTTGCGGTTCCTGGACGTGTTGGTGGTACGCTTTCTTCCTCTTCCTGGACGGTCGCCTTCATGACCAAGCTCTTTGAACCGTTTGACGAGATTTGGACAGGACGTCGCTGCCAACATGGAGCAAAGGAATAAATTCACATTGACGCTTTCCTTGACGAAACAGCTCCAAAATTGCACCGCGTTTGCCTGACATTTCAAAAGACACATCAATTAACTCATAATAGGTTGAAACACGGACGACTTGCCCAAGAACATGCACTGATTGCTGATAAATTAAAAATTATTTGGTGGCGTTGCAATATATTCGCGCCTGAACGAGTTCATTTCTGTTGCCATAATTTATTGTCACCCTGTAGTAAGAGCATAAACGACTTTAACACCTTATATAATAATGATCTTTTGGTATATTTTCAGTATTTTCATTAATGACGAATACTCAGATGGAAGGTAACATCGTCTCTTGGTCTAGGACTGTGTGGACGCTTTTCAACGTATCCGTTGTTGCACCAACCAATCGCAGAATGTTACCTGCAACTTGCCTGTAAAAATACTGCAGCTTCTCTTAATACTAAGTAAATATGAATAGTGCATATTAAATTTTCATCATCTGTAATACAAAATTAGAATGTTTTTCTGTATACTAAATAATCGGGGGTAGATCTTATATTAGAAGTTTTTATGACCTAATAATTTTGTATCTTTATTAAAAGTAAAATAAAATTCATTGCAAAGCATGTAATTACTGATTCACTGATTCTATACTCATGCTAGTCT
>JAHWFO010030585.1:593784-605026 GCA_023313115.1 Rhysida immarginata | reverse complement strand
GAATTCCAAATGTGGGATAGAGTTCTAGAAGACGATGAAGGTAAGAGGATGAATATATGTAAAAAAAAAACAAAAAAAAAAAAACAACTTGACTTATGAGGTCTCATATGAGTTTTAATTTAGTCTTAAAACTTGAACTCTTATGAGGCAAAAAAAGGTTCCATTTTACTGGCCGTTCTGTCTAAATAGATCAATTTTAATTAAAGCATTATAATTAAAAGGCTATTTTTGCTTTATAATGTTTACTTTTATTTTTAATTTAAATCTACACATGCCATTTCTTCTCTCTCTTAAAATCACTGTCCTTATTTTGCAACTCTCTCTAGCATTTTCTTTATGATGAGATCTGGAAAAAATTATGAGAAATAGTATTGCTGGGATTCCTAAAATGGGGGAAAAACATACTTGACAGTCGAACACTGAATCGACATTTCCAAACAGATTTTACTATTGGATAGTTTTTAAATTAATAGCCGAATCTGACAGAAATAAAAGTAATAGAGAACTAATACATTTTATTTTTAAAAAATGCACAAGCCCAAATTGTTTCAGTGAAAAATGCCGCAAGTGGTCTAAGAAATCGATGATGACAAAAGTCACAGCATCCTGTTTAGTCAGGGAGTGCTTGGCCCTCAAGAAGTCATCCAAATGGCAAAACATGTAAAAATCTAATGGGACCAAGTCTAGTGAATATTTAGGGTAAACAAGGACGTTATATCCTAAGACGTTAATTTTATACATGTTTGCAATAGCATTTACGGTTGTACTCTACCATGGATGAGTATAGGACTTAAACGATGGACAAGCGATGGTTTTTTTGATGCTTAATTTTCAGTGACATTCGCTCAGACGACGGAACCCGTCTCTTTTGATTGTTTGGCAGTCATTTTGTGAGCGCAAGTCATGTTGGAGAAATGTTGCATTGTCTCCCTGTATCATTCCGATGAATTCCTTAAACATAAATAATGATCTTTAAACATATAGTAAGAGTATAAACGATTTTATGTAATAATGATCTTTTGGTACTTTTTCAGTATTTTCATTAATGACGAATACTCAGATGGAAGGTAACTTCGTCTCTTGGTCTAGAACTGTGTGGACGCTTTTCAACGTATCCGTTGTTGCACCAACCAATCGCAGAATGTCACCTGCAACTTGCCTGTAAAAATACTACACCTTTTCATACAATAAGTATATATGAATAGTGTATATTAAATTATCATCATCTGTAATGAAAAATCAGAACGTTTTTCTGTCTACTAAATAATCGGGAGTAGATCTTATATTAGAAAGGTTTTATGACCTAATAATTATGTATCTTTATTAAAAGTAAAATAAAATTCATTTCAAAATATGTAATTATTGATTCACTGATTCTATACTCATGCTAGTCTATGAGTCCTATTACATAACAGAGAATTCCTGGAAGAGAAAACTTATAAATGAAAACGTGTTTCTATCTGTTAAAAGAACATCATCAGATCGACATTTCCAGAAATTTATTTCTAACTCATGATTTACATTGAAGTTTGTCTCCCACTGGTGTTTATTATTTATTTTATTTATAACCAGAAGGCTTTGGAAAAACGGATCGTCTATTTTTAACAGTAACAACATACGTGGTGTTTATATTACATGATCTTGTCTCCCTAGAAATGATTTACCATTACTATTTCCTTTTATTGGTCGCTCTGTAGTTACTAGAATGTTCATTTATTAGTTGGCATTATACATCTGTAGATGTTATGTTGATGTGATGATTCCGGTTGTATTGCATTCGATCCCAAAGAGTAAATTATTTGTGCTTGTCTAACCATTGCTTCATGTTTCTCTATATGAGAAAGCAAAGCAACTAGACCTCGTAGGCCTCGATTAGGAGGCATATATTGTTAAAGATGACAAAAATATTTAGGTGAAAAAAAGGAGTATTTCAACCCACACTTTCAATGTTTTATATTATCTCTTGTAGTAAAAATTTCAAATAAATATTGTTGTAAAATAAAAGAAAAATTGTCTGGGAATAGCAATATGATAGTGTTTTATTGCGAATCTACGCGTTTCGAGGAACTCTCATCATCAGGATTCTGAACAGCTACAAAGAAGGCAGCGACAATCGACAATCGAACAGTGTAGTGTATCGGTATGCGTGTGGAACTTGAAGCATAGCTTCCGTAATCTCACCCGCAGGGAGCGTTGCCAGATTTTTTCAGGATAAGGCCGCAAATCCGACCCCTTATGTGCCCAAAAATAGCCCAAATTTTAAATATCTATTGTTATCGAAAATATCGATAAATTAGCGTACGTTTGTGCTCACAAATAAGTTGTACTTGTTTATTAAGGAAAATGCACAATTATAAGTTAATTTTTTTTAAAAAATATTCTTTCTATTTACATTTTTCAAAAAGAAATTGAATAGTTATTCTAGTAACACTGCTGCATCATTCAGCTCTTCAAATTTTTCATGCATACTTTGGTTAATATATTTTTTGTAATTTCAAAGCCATTACAACCAGTGATGGGAGCCAAGCTTATTATTTTTACCCTAGCCACCTGGTGAGAAATACCCCAGATTACCCTAGACAATCCTATAATAAAATGCGGATCCAGATTTTGCACCAAATGCGGATCCAGATTTTGGTGCCCTCTAGAGCAGTGTTGCCAGATTGGGCTATAAACCGCAAATGTGGCTTTTTTTAAAAAACCAATTGGCTTGTAAAATTTTTACATCGCGGTTTG
Source organism: Rhysida immarginata (assembly GCA_023313115.1). Classification (NCBI taxonomy): domain Eukaryota; kingdom Metazoa; phylum Arthropoda; class Chilopoda; order Scolopendromorpha; family Scolopendridae; genus Rhysida; species Rhysida immarginata. The sequence goes on along the minus strand of JAHWFO010030585.1, from coordinate 602,290 downwards.
GGATTTTTTTAGGTTGTGCTCAGATCAATTACAACCATCTAGAGACCATTCTATCAATTACAAGGCCACATCCACGATCTACTGTCAAAGGAAGGAGGCAGGTGATAGGTGAACCGAGTGGATAAAAAAAGAGCCAATGAGAAGGCCGCAAACCGTCAAACGCTGAACCGCCCAAAAATCGCAAAATACAAATAAAATGTCGTCCAAAAAGTCGCAAGTCGCAAATGAGAATTTTTTGTCGCAATTTACAAATAAAAGTCGCCCAAATTGCGAAAAATCGCCCAATCTGGCAACGGGCCGTAGGTAAAGAAGGCAGCGTAAAACCACCTGGTTTTATGGGTATTGCCCTCCAATCAGCGTGAACTGAGTCAACAGTGACTGGCGGGCTGAAGGTAATACACAATTTTGCCGATTGTTGATTCGCTTTTATATACAATGAAATAGAAATGAAACAGAAATAAACAATTAAATAAAATATTAAGATTGAAAAATAATAACCGGGGCAAAAGACCGGGTTCATATCATTCTACTGGAGGGAAAGATTGGGGCAAATGTCCGTGTGGCAAAATGTCCTGTGACATGAAAAAAGAAAACTATCTTTTCCCTGGAAATCTATCCCTATCTTTGAAGTAAATGTAGGGGGCAAATGAAGCGTTATCATGGGATGAATAATATCATTGATGATATAGGGTTTTTGTCAAAATTAGATTGGCTATTCAGTATTTTATCTTTGTCCGTTTTTAGAGATTTTCTGATAGCCAGAGCCTCTTAGGTCAATATCTTCTTGGGGTCCTGAACTATTTTTAAAACGGACATAATTTCTTCAATCGGCCCAAATCTGTGCTTTTGTGATATCAGATGGTCCGCAAACGTCGACTTTCCGTCTCGGTTGGTCCATGATCTTCTGTGCTCGGAGAAACGTTCCTTGAAGGACCTCTTAGTGCATCCCACGTAATAGCACCCACACGACGGCCAAGTTAACTTGTATACACCATAAGTATTATATATATTCTCGTGTCGGTGTTTTGGGATTCCGTGCGTACCTGCACTTGTTTGCAGTTTTGTATGCGATCTTCATCCAACGTTCTCGGAATATGTTCGATATCCTAATTATTTTGGGGCCCGTGTTTGTGAACGTAGTGTAGTTGTTTTGTGATTCGCTTTCTTTCTTCATTCTGATATTCCGCTTTGTTTTTTGTATAGCGAGAACGAGTGACATAATCTGGAAAGGAGTTTATCCTGGCTACGTCGTATGTTAGGCGGACCACATCATTCTTGTCCTGTTTGGTTATCGGGTATGTTAAGGCCCTGTGGAATAAATAGTTCAAGGCTGCGGTCTTGTGTTGAGGCGGATGGTTGGGTGTATAATTTATGATATTACATGTGGCCGTTGGTTTTCTATAGATCTTGAACTCTAATTTTTTCGTTTCTTCATTCCTGTATATTGATAGGTCCAGGAAGTTGATGTTGTTGTTCTTTTCTTCTACCATTGTGTATGACATGCTGCTGTGGAAGGCGTTAAAAGTTTCCAGGGTTCGATCCGCTGTTGTCGTATTCCGGTTAAAAGCAATGATTGTGTCATCCACATATCTTGCGTAAAATATTATGTTCTCGGATTCCAATAAAGGCGTAACGTGTTGTTCCTCCAAGAATTGTAAGAATGCCTCTGACATGATGGCACTGATAGGCGAACCCATAAGCACTCCGGTTGGCGTGTTGTAGAAGCCATCTTTAAACATGAAATAACTTTGATTGTTTACATATCAAGGTAGACGAATTTCAGTTCACGCTGATTGGAGGGCAATACCTATATAACCAGGTGGTTTTACGCTGCCTTCTTTGTAGTTGTTCAGAATCCTGATGATGAGAGTTCCTCGAAACGCGTAGATTCGCAATAAAACACTACCATATTGCTATTCTTAGACCACACTTTTATTATTAAAGCAATATTTGACCAAAATGCAACCGAAAAATTGTTGCTCAGACTACAGTGATCAAGTGACTTTTCAGTGTCATTGCCTGTCTTTTTCGTCGGCTGCAGCAATACTACCTATAGTCCATCCCCTAATCCAGACTTAGTTTGCGCGAAATGTGTAGGTCGTTTCAATTGCTGGACATTGTTACAACAAAAATTTAACAATACATAACAATTAACATGTCCATCACATGTCCAGCGCAAACTAAGTCTGGATGGACTATAGATAAAGAAAGCCTGCCCACTGAAACGTCATACGTTGTAACACAAGGCCAATGAGATATCAAGGCCTGGAAGCGAAAAAGTCACGTGACCAACTGGGTGCTAGCAACAATCCAACCTTCTTTGTTTCCAACAAAAGGAAAAACACTGATTGTTAACATCCAAAATGGAGACAATGAAGATTGGATTATTGCTAGCACCCCGATGGTCAGGTGACTTTTCCCCTTCCAGGCCTTGTTATCTCGTAGGCCTCAAACGGCCAAATTTAGGGTTATTATTAGTAGAAATTCGACTTGCAATAATATTTGCCGTGTGATGTAACAATAAATGACGTTTCAGTCCGCAGGCCTTCTTTATCTAGGTGGTGTCATAGCCTATAACGATAAGGGAAAAAAGCCTCCTCATTTGCATTCCTCCATTGTTCAAACGGTATCTCAAAATCAGTCGCAAACAGCAGGATTTATCACCACCTACCGACAAAATCGTTATTAAGTAGCAGAAGAATGGTACTCCATTGTGAACTAATATGTCCGTCCGTCCGTTCGTACCCTTCATAATTTCTGCATTTTTTGAGGTAGAAGGTTGAAATTCGGATTGTAGCTTACTATGGGCATGAGTATCTCAATGTTTAATTTGGTTTTGGTTGACCCACTGGTGTCGGTATTATGGGGGTGGGAGTTAGAGAGAACCAAGTATTCTATGTGATATTTAGGTATGTAAAGGAGTGAAATTCGATATGCATATTCCTCTAGGCAAAATTTACATTCCTATAAAGTTTGGGCCAAATTGACCCAGTAGGATCGGAGTTGTGGGGGTGGCATCACTTGATCTTTAGAACTATGGCAACATATGGCATGTGATACATCATTCAATCGAGAAAGATGAGAAAGGAAAGTAGATAGTATTTAGAAAATATAAAAGAACACCTAAGTCCGAGAAAATCAATTTTTTGATTAAAAAAAATTGAGTTTTAAAGAATGCAGATGAAGGGGTAAAAGTTGACGAAATCAGAGCTTCCGCTACTTTCTTATACCTTCCTCGGGAGGCTTAATTTCTTTTTAAGTTATGAAAAATGTTAAAACTAAATAGAGGTTATGATTTTTCGCGTAGAAAACTGATTTTCCTTGGTCCCCCCCCCCCAGGCGCAGGGTTGTCGAGGTGTGAATGGGCAGACTTTCCCTATCAATACAGGCTATGAAAGGACTGAAACAATGTTAAATTTTGTCGCTAGGTGATGATAAATCCTGCTATTTGCTACTGATTTTTGGGAACAATGGAGGAAGCGCAAATGGACAGGGTAGGGTGATCTGGGATGCAGACCACGGTCTAGAATACAATGGTCCGTAAGTTCCATTGCAGCGCTATTGTTAAAAGTGGTTAATGACAAAATGCTCGGTGGCGGCGCACGGTAGCAGTGAGAGAAGATTGTAGAAAATTTACGACCGTGCACTGAACTCTTCTAAAATGAACGCTCATTTCGTTTAACATTATGTAAAATTCACGGTTTGGATCGTGGTGCACGGCCATAAGTCAACAGCAAATTTCCTACAATGTGCTCTGAATGCAGCTATAATGACGTACATGTATATTAAAGATAGACTGCGAAACCAAGCGCAACAGGTGAAGCCAATTGGGAAGCTCCACCGCCCAGAACTGTCATGGCCGAAAGTGAGTGAAGATTATGCAAAACACATGGCTAAATAAGAGGGCAGCTTTTAATAATTCTTTCATACGCCGATCACAGAGTGATAAGTTTATCTTTTCGTTAACTTTGTATTTGAAGTATTTTATTATATTTCATAAACAATTTTTCGATCATGGTTTCAATTTCAATTTCGTTTCGATCATCTTTCAGTTACGTATTTTCATTTCAGTTATGTATTTTTGATTTATGCTTGCGGAAAGTGATTCCTGGTCCTTTTTCGTGTCTGTTTGTACAGTTGTACGCAGAACAACTTTGAGGAATGGTTTTGAATTAATTATTCCTGGGGCCCAAAATCGTCAAAACAAAGCAGTCAGACAGCTAACTACTCCACAGCTTACTCCTTCCCAAACTATCATGGCTTCAAGTTGCTTCACTTTGGTGGTGCTGTTAACAATAATATTCGGAGTCTATCTTTAATATGTGTTATTGTTAAACACATCCTAGAAAGAAAGCCTCATAACTGAAATGTATACAATGTTACATTCTCAAAAACGCCCAAATATAAGGCTTATTATTGGTAGAAATACGATTAACAATGGTCGAATTAATCAATAGGACGTATTCATTTATCAACGATGATCATCCCTCGGTAAGAGCAATTCGTATTAATGAAATTTTACCGTTAGATCACAATCCAGCGAATCGATTTGAATTTTTTTTTTCTTTAGCATGCATTATCATTGGTCCTGTGTATGTGTATCAAGTGTCAGCTATCTAGCTTGCCGGAAAATTAGTTTAATATTGATTGTAAGATTTGTACCATACAGATATACGTGTTGGTGAGTTAGTTAAAAGTGGTGAAAATAACTAGGCTTACACATTCAGATGAGCATTAAAGCTAGATTCACGCTACGACGGATTCTGCGACGGCAAGGAATTGCGGTCCAAGAAATGAGGATATTGGGCGGAAAACCTGATAAAACCCATCTGAAGCCGAGTTCTATCCTGTTTTCTTTTTTTTTTTGTTCAGTATCCACACTTACTTGATTGAGGCCTTCAAATTTTGATCAACAGGCCAAGCCAGACATTTGCTTCCCCCAAGAAGTCAACGAAGACGAGGTTAAACATCTTTCTGCTCATCAGATCTCAAATTGGCGGTCTTGTAAAACAAACACATCGATACCTATTTTATCGAACCCTTGTATTAAGTAGCCGAAAATAAATTTAAAATTCGTGATAGATTTTTCACCATGGTTAAATAATTAACAATACATGGGATGAAATAATTAAACGCCTAACCACAGTGTCACGGAAATCCGATCCTGACGTGATTTCCCGCGACACTGCCCGCTATTACCGCTCGCGTGTATTCACCCGTTCGAAGGTGGGGGAGGAGCGGGGCAGACAGTGTCGTCACAACCATCAGCACGCCCGAACCAATGATGCAGCAGGGAGGCTTCGTGACGGAGCAGCGAAGTTTTCTTGGCGGGAGGTTCGGAGAGAAGACAGGAGAGTGACCCACTGGCGCGGTGCGACCGAGACGGTACTCAATGGAACATGGTTGTGCGCATGCGTTTCTTTTGGGTGCAACTAAAACCGGATAGCACGCAGGCCAGCCTACACCACCGTGAAGATTAGGCGCATTCGGCGGCACTCAGAACTGAGAGAACTGTCACGTGGTATCTTTTCTGAGCGTCTGAGTGACTGTTGCCGAACGCGCTTTTATCTCAGAAAGAAATGGCTTTACCGACTTTACAAATATTGAGAAGAAACGGCGGTTTTACTAATTTTATTGTACATGAAATAAAAATCTGCATCAAATGAACAACTCAGCATGATTAATATTCGATCGCGAGAAGAGTATACCATAAGGCCAGGGAGGAAAGGGTACACTGGGCATCGCCATGATTTGGCTCTCGTAGCTTTTTGATCTGAGCACTCAGAAAAAGAAAAGCTTGCTGAGCGTCTGAGCTCAGAATCTGACAGATTCGTTGCGTGCCGAACGCGTTTTCTTCTCAGGCGGAAGTACCAAAGTGCTCGCCGAACGCTGCTCTCTCAGATCTGAGTCAGATCTGAGCGCCGCCGAAAGCACCCCCCCCCCACGAAAATTTGCCATTATGTCAACTAAATCTGTTTCATGGGGGGGACTCCCCCCCCCACCCCCACGAGAAGGATTGACTGATTGGGCCAGCCCCCCTCAGTCCTCAGCCCCCCTCCCCGAAAAAAATTCTTTATATTAATTTTTAAAAGATGTATTTCAGGTATATAAATGTTATATACAGTAAAAGTTTTCGCTGATGTCTTGTGCACATCATGAATAATTTTTTTTCTGTTTGCTGGGGGTTTATTACACACCATATCTTTCTTCACTCTTTTTACCACTCTCTTCCCTTTCTGTGGTCAATGGTGGTCATATCTGAACCGACCCTTAAACATTACGTGGTCAAAGAAATTAGTTATCCTCACCCAACTAAGGTATTAAAGTGCAGATTTCTGATTCATTTTAAAGTTAGTACTTGATCTGCCTCCCGAACATTGTAGTGAAAAAGAAAGACGCGAGTGGTCCAGGAGCCAAGCTCACTTTGCACGCTCGCCCAAAAAGTAAACCAGAGGAAGTAGACTGAACTGGGAGAGAAGCCTGATGAACCTCTTTAGTCCTCCAGAGAATGAGTCCCGAGAAGGGACGAGTCAGATTGTGGATTTGCCTCCCTCCCTTTTGTGGTCATAAGTAGTCAAATCCTGACCCCCCCCCCATGTGGTTAATGAGCGGTCCCGAAATGGCTTCGAACCAGGAACCAGTGGGGGTTCACCATTTCTGGATCATCACAGCCAAACAATTCTTTTACAAAGAAAAAATATTCTTTTAAAGAGGAGTCCGTACTTGTCGAATTTATTGAATTTTGTTCGCTTGTATGAATATTATAAGCATTTCTTTATTTTTATAATAACACTATAATTATAGAGTTTATAAAAATAAGGTTCATGAAAGTTATAATTATATAGTTCAGAAAAATATAGTTTATAAAAATAATATAGTTTTTATAGTTCATTTCAGATTAGAAAAATAAATCACTTGTTTTTTTTGAATTTACCCACCCGCTGCGATATTATTACTCCAATAAGTTTGCGTGTTCAAATATTGAGAATAATTGAAAATTAAAAATAATGAACTGACGAACTCCGATCTAATGCGGACAGACATTATAAATATTTATAAACCGAAAATTTTATTTTAATTATATTATTAATATCTCAAAAAAATCAACAAGATGATATAAAAAAACGTTAAATTACAGTTTAAGTACGTAGGTAAGAAAAAAAAAATCAGTTGGGGAAACGAACACAGATCTCAACTGAAAATTAAAAAATAAATTAAAAAACTAAAAAGAAAAATTTATTCATTTCATTAGCATTAAATAAAAAACTAAAAATAATAATAATAATAATAATAATAATAATAATAATAATAACAACAACAACAATGAATGGTTTCTATATTCACATTGAGATTTCATTAAAGCATTTCATTGAGAGAAAACACTGAGATTTCGTTATAAATCTTCACGGCTGGCCTGCGTGCTATCAGGTTTTAGTTGCACCCAAAAGAAACGCATGCGCTCAACCATGTTCCATTGAGTTCCATCTCGGCCGCACCGCGAGATCGGAATGGTCGAGGAGTTGGCAGCTCGAGGTCTACGGGGAGAGGGCTGTTTGTCGTCGAAAGGGAAGGACGGCAACGCACGGAGCTTCAGCCGGGCGGAGGTAGCGATACACCGAGTCGACAGTTCTCCACGCCGAGACGAGGAGTGTTCGACGGTGAAGCCCCGCAGGCGGCGAATCTAAGGAGGAGCATTTCCGTCGATGCCGGTGTCCCAGCCAGTACGAGACGACATGAAGCTATCCCGAGGCTTGCGGTGGGAAGAACGCTCTCCACGTCAGCAACGTTCTGTGTAAGTACTCTTACCCTAACGAGCTATGACCCCCGTTTCTTGTCGTCCGCGTTGAGCGACTTCCATGGCAGGGAGCTCGACGAGCGGTCGACGATAAGAGGCCGTTTCCCGTCAGGTTTAAACGCCTACATATCGGCGCAGTACGGGTTCGCCTACGTTAATACCAAGTAAATAAGTGTTGGCCCTCCGAGGCTTCAATATATGTGATTGTTGAATAGTGAAGTGTAACTTCGATAAGATTTTCTATTACTTGGACTCACTGTAACCTCAATTATAGACTCAGTGTTTCACGTAATAATGACTCAGTGTTTTTGGTGACTAAGGAACTCGGGGCTCGGGTTAAATTTAGACCCAGTCTTATTACTAAATTTAGTATCGGAGCACTTCTTGTAATTGTTCTCTTAATCAGTGTCTCACGAACTTGTGCTGTTGACTCATAAGACTGAACGGACCTGGTTCATATTATAGGCTGGATTTATTCTCTCGTTAACTAATTTTTGTGAATCAGAGTTTGTTTCTTTCTCCAGCCGTTGAATTGTATTTAGTTAGACTTTCTGGATTTTGTCTTAGACTTAAAGATCTTAAGAGGTCATATAGTTTGCTAATCGGGAATTTGGTTAGGTGATATGAATTTCACTCATTTGCCAGATTAAGCTCATTAAAGTGCTTGAGTAATATTATGATAATTTCTTAAGCGAATAAGAATTGTACTCG